>JAJHUR010086477.1:0-14205 GCA_027495735.1 Lutjanus campechanus
AAATGTGACATAAATTGACATTTTTGTTTAACTTAACTTTATTTTAATTATCTGCAGATTTACTTGAAAAGTTGTCCTTATGACACTATGAATGACAGCCCCCTCATTTGCACAATGAAGCATAATAAATATGCTAAATAAATGTGTGAATGTGACATAAATTGATATTTCTGATTCTATTATTTGATTTACCAATTTATTAATTTATTCATTTTAAAATATTTTTCTTTTATTCCCCCCATTTATTCCCCAAACATATTTACTTATTTTCATTGTATTTTATTTATTTGTGTATTTATTTGTGCATTATTTTTCGTTTGCATTTCCCCCATGTATTTCTCCAAACTTTATTACTTTTCTTTTTTTTACGTTTCTTTGTGCATTTATGCTTCATTATGCGAATGAGGGGGGCTGACACTCATGGTGTGTCATTTGAGTCAGCTGTTCAAATAAGTAAATAAGGGGATTAACAGAGATAAACAAATGTAAAAGCAAATTAAACACAAGTATTTTGTACATTAATGTCTACATTTTATTTATTTTGGTGCATTTAATGACATTCACTTATTTGTTTATTAATTTTTAATTTACTTTAGATTTTGGCAGTGTCGGTCTTCCATAAGAGAGAAAAAAACCGACAGAAAATGTTGGGAAATCCACGAGTTAGTTGTTGGGGTGGATGCTCGCTCCGCTCCCCCTCCACCCTCTGCTATAGTGTATAGAGAGTGTATGGGGGAGGAGGGGGAGAGCTTGGTAGAGACCGAGAGAGAGGGAGGGAGAGAGAGAGAGAGAGAGAGAGAGAGAGAGAGAGAGAGAGAGAGAGAGAGAGAGAGGGAAGCTCTCGCGCAGTCGTTTGGATTCACTCCACTTTCTCATCACACACAGTGCAGCCGCGCGACCTGCTCCGTGCTGCTGGACCGGGAGGCGGACAGAGTTTGAGGCGGCAGAGCGGCGACTGCGCGTCGGGGTGGAAACTAACTGGACGACCGCTGCTGGCAACTCCTGGACCTAGCGTTTGTTTCTTGGGTGATTTTTAACCGTTTTTATCTTTTTTTTTTTTCACTCCCCCGTCCCGGTGCTCCGTCCGCTTTTACCATCACCATCACCACCTCCACCTCCACCCCACTACATCTTCCCCAAGCGTGCCATCAGCGGAGGATGCTGTTGCTGCTGGCCGGGTGGTAGCATACAAGGCTCGCCCCCTTCACGGAGTAGCTGAGTGAGTGACCCCGGTCCGGACGGGTCTCCCCCCCCCTCCCCCCCCGGCTGGGCTCCAGCTCCAGCCCCGGAGAGGAGAGGAAGGATCTCCGGCTTGACGCGCAGCAGCACTGGTCACGACAGTAAAACTGGACAGAAATTGTGAGAGGATCTGGAGGAATAATTACCACCGCCTGTCCAGCTGGATTGTTTGATTTGTTTTGAGGTCTCTCTTTTTTTTCCGGCGTGGATTGTTAATTTCGGGTTTTTATTTTTTTTGGAGCAGCTCCGCCTGGGTACCGAGGAGGAGCGGAGCTTGTAGCCGGGTTGGAGCGCTCAGAGCTGGGGAACCGCGCGGCTCTCACCCGGTCCAGGTAGGAACTTCTCTCCACAGACCCGGTCCACGCAGAAATGTATTCATAGATCCTTTACATAACACCTTTCTCCTGTCTTATTTTACACATTTTCAATATAAATCCTCCTGTCAGTGCGCTGCTGCTCTGTAGGAGACGCTTTACGCACGATAATAGGACGAGTATATTCACTTTATTTTCAATTTCGCCTGGATGAGCACTTGTGCCTTAATTAAAAAACACATACTCGGTGGAGCATAAATCTCTGCAGGCAGGCAGGCAGGCACACAGGCGTTTATTACGATCGAGCAGCTGCTTTTTAAAACACTTGTTGGTAAAATAAACCCATTTAAAGCGAACGAATGCTCATATTCGGAGCCTAATCTCCTCTGATGGGTATTTTACCTATATTACACTACAGTGCTATTGATCCGTATCGATCCCCTCCGTCCTCAACATTACCTCAATGTCTGTCAGTAATAAAATACGGCTTCCTGTGGGTCACTCCGGGTTTCCTAACCTCTCTGAAACTGAAAAATCACTACAGTAAATCCTCCTCAATGTATTTCAGCAGCAGGAGAAGTACAGTAAGGCATGCAGGCAGCTCCCTATAGTGCGTATAGGAGCATCATCACAGTGGGGTTTCATTATGGCTCCATCTGAGGCTTTAAGAGTTCTGCAGGGACTCTCAGTCTATAGAGAAGAATATAAAATGGCAGTAAAAAAAGCTCGTCATTATAATCAGAGGTTTGTCTTCCCACTGTAATATTAGAGCTAATCTGCCTTCAGGGACTCCTGGGGCTGCTTAAAGCAACAATACAGGAGTCCATTCATCTGAGGCTGCTCATAAACCAGTCACACAGGCGAGGGAGCGTACATATCTCTCTGCATATCTGTTTCGCTGTAAGCACCTGAGGCCTCCCGGGCACCTGTAGCATCAAATTTAACACCCTCTCCCTTCACGTTTGTGCCCCACTGTGGAGAGTCACACATATGCTGACTGTTCTGTTAACGTGAGCTCAAATCTGAATAAAGGAGGTGGAGTTATTTCTTTAACTGTAAAAGTGGATGGAGGGGGTGCAGGTGGCAGTGATAATCCACCAGAGACGAGCCGAGAGGCGCACGTCACCACCTGGGAATCCAGTCCGTCCGGTCCCTCCAGTCTCCGGCTTACCAGTCCTCCTCCTTCCCTCTGCTGTGGTGGAGGGAGTGAAAGAGGATGGGCGTTCGACCTGCGCTACATGATAGAGAGAGAGGGAGAGAGAGAGAGAAAGAGGGAGGGAGGGGGGAGTTGGGTATTTACATGCAAACTGCATCTGCCTTTCCCTGACAGAGAGTGAGCTGTAGTAGGAAACGCCACCGTCGCCACTGCGGTCGCGATGAACCGTCCCCCCTGAACGTTCTGCTGATGTTCCCCCCGAGCGCTCATGGGGAACTCATGGGCGTGTTTCGGGTTCCTTCGCTTGACCTTTGACCCCCCCTCATCCCCTATTTCCACCCCGTCATCTCGCTCTCAGCACGTTAGTGAAAGACTTAAAAAGACAGACTCTGGTGTTTCGGTGAGACCTCATCGCAATCGCATTCGATCTGAACAGAGATGTTGCGCAGCACGGCTGAAGCGGGGCCGGTGTATTTCCTGGAGGAACAGGAGTATGCACCTTCTGCGTTGGTGGTGCTTGGTAAAAATGCAAATTTGCAGCAGGCGTTTTGGGTTTCTAGTCTGCAAAAGTGCTTAAAAAAAGATGTAACACAGTTTCTCGTGGCTTTAGACTGTGGTTTAACATCTTTGCTCCACATTATTGTCCAAAAAATGTTCTACAAACGCATTAAAAGCTCATTAGAGCCTTTGAGGTTCAAAGTGTGGTTTTTGGTCAAACTGGAGGGTTCCCCCTGCGCATTATGTCAGACATCTGCTCTGATTCTTGCCACTGTAAAGGGTTTATTTTGCAGTAGAAGTGGATGAGGTGGAGATACTCTCACTGAGGTTTGCGGCCGGTTTGGACGACGGCCCCTGCTGTCACCCGATCTCCTGCCGCCGCCGCCACTGTGTCGAGGGGCGAGGTCTGAGGTTGGATACCAAGCTTCGGGATTCCTCTCTGCCTCCTCCAATTTGGAGGTGCACCCGTCCAATTCTGACCAGATAAAACAACAACATAAAACGTCACGGTTATCCACCGCTCTGCGGGAGGGCGAGGGGGGTGTGAGGTGGAGGATTAGTCAGTGGGGAGAGGAAGAGGATGAAATGAAAAAAAAGACATGGTTAAGGAGGAGGAGGGAGGTCGAGCAGAGTCCGTTCTGCACATTTCTGCGTAAAAATTGGAGATCTGAGCGAGCCGTGTTGTTAATGCCCATCATTAAAATGGGAGCTGGGAGAGTGGAAATGGGTTTGGTGTGTGAAATGGAAGCACGCACACACACATTCACATCCCCGCTCTGCAGAAAAAGAGACGTCCACGCTTCCGATTACAGAGTTTTCACGGCAGGTTTCTTTCTTTTTTTTTGTTCTGGTGTAACAAGCACCAAGAACGAGGAAGCCAAAATCTCACATGGCTGGATTAGCGTCCACATCAAAAGGCCTTTTCACACCTGACAGTCTGAACCAAGGTTCACCGTCTGGTTACGTTGTGTAAATTTCATCTGGTTAGTTTTGGTTTCACAACATACTAAAGAACTATACATGATAGAACTACATCCTGTTGTCATCAACTGCGTCAGCTGCGTTTCCCTATACTCGATATTGATCTATTTGTCGACAAGCGTGCATCTGACGTTGGCGTGTTGTCGGTTCAATTCGTTTCCTTTTTCATTCTGTTGGCAAATAATTTAAAAGAGTGAGTTTGTTCCAGCTGACTTGTTATAAAGTCTTCTCCTCCTCTACCCCTGTGCAACAGCGGCTCCTTTTTGTATAGTTTCTCCTTTTTCCAGTTCTAATGTCCAGCCTGCCAGACCTTCCCATAATTGCTCCAGAAGTCTGAGACGTCCAAAAAAAATGTTTTCACACTAGAAATGAACCGAGCACCGGTTCAGTTTGATCCAGACAGAGTTCACGTGTTTCGGTCAGACAAAGGTTTGGCTGTTTGGTCCGGACTATCATCTGTAATTGAAAAGTCTGGACCAAACAACGTTAGAACCTACATGCCAATAAACTTTATACATGTGACGTAAACAGGGTTAGGTATCGTTAAAAATTACGATACCAGTACTCTTACAGTGATATTACTCGATTACTTCATCTAATAACTCTTCTTTCTGCTTCATTTGATACATATGAGAGGAAGGATTCCTGAAATGTTCCTTCAGCATTTCATGCATTCTCAAACCCCACAGGCGTCAAATACTCCATCAGATAAACCATGCTTGGCTTCACCTCACCACAGACTCTGCTCGTCTGAGCTGCTGCAGTAGAGGCCAATAACAAGTAAAAAGAAAAAAAAGAATTGGATGCAGGTATCTTTTGACTGGAGACGTTTTAATACGACTTGGTTCTGGTGTATTTTAGTCGATAGGTATTGAGTACCGATAATGGGCTGGCTTCAGAGGGTCCTGTCAGATAAAACCATGTAAGAATATTCCTATTGACCAGTGCCACCCAAATCCTTAAAATAAAGGAATGTCTTCAACTGTAAGCAATATATATTTAATCCAATATGTATTTTTTGTCCCTTTGATGCAAAATGAAACACAAAACTGCATAAAACTCTCGCTGTAAAAGGCGAGCACTCACTGTTCAGCTTGTATCTAAACGCTCTAATCGACCAAAGCCGCCATGACAGCAATTAAATCTGATGTCATGGACCTGAGGCGACTGCCGTCATTTTTGTAGCTTTGATTAAAAACAAAAAAAAAATGGTCGGGGAGGTCACCAAAACCATTAGAAATCCCCCTGAGGGAGTCGTGAACGGCCACAGCTTCATGGAAATCTGTCCGTCGGTGGTCGAGACACTTTACTGTCAGACAGACGGACGGATCGTTTCCTGCTGTAAACGGGACTAAAAGCATCTTTATTGAGCCGACATTATATTGCTGTATTGATTTTTTTTACCCGGTCAATAGAAATGAGGGTTACAGGCAGTTAGATGGTCTGAAACTCGCTGCCTGCTCACACTCTGAGCACCAGGTGTCATTTCACACCGTCATGCAGAACACACACCTCTGCATATTTACAGTAGATGATGCATGAGCAGCTGTATGATGAATAATGCCCCGCGGCATCTATTTTTTACTCTAGCCTTTAAAGGGCTGCGACTAACGGCTGCTTTCATCATCAATTAATCTTTCAAGTCTTATGAAATGTCTTCATACATCTTGTTTTGTCAGACCAATAGTCCAAAACCCAAAGAGATTCAGTGTACGATGATGTGAGATCAGAGAAAAGCGCAGTAACTCACCTGCAGGAACCGGAACATGTTCGACATCTTTCCCTGATAAATGACTAAAACGATTCATCGATTATGTAAATTGATGTCGCTTAATTTTGGGAGGATTAATTGGCTTATTTCAACAATAATCTGATGAAAATGCTTCACCAGCCATGAATGATGCAACAGATTAAAAGTGAAGAGCTGCATGCAGATGCAGTAATGTGTATTCTTCAGGAGCAACAAGTGATTATTTTCAGTATTTTTAGTTTGTAGATACACTTTGTGGGTGTAAAAGTAGTTTATGTACCGAGTTCTTTGTAGTATCACATGATGACCTAATAATTTCAAGATGCTAAATATGTGCTGATAACAGAGACGGAACAGTTTTAATCGGGTTTGGTGACACTGGTTTATGTTTTCAGGGATTGCGTTACAGGAATGCCAAATATATTGTTGATATTTATGAGGACTGCCCAACAAGTGAACAGGCTTTTTCCAAATACATGTCGACTCGTCCAACCAATGTTCTCTCTAGTTAACTATTTAGAAACGCAGGAGATTTTTTTACTTTTATTTTTTCAAAACTTGTGTCAACTTCTGACGCGAAAAAGCTTCTTCACAGGCGCACTGATCTGGAAGAAAAATTTGATTATGGGGAATTTGCTCAATACATCAATCTGAAGACTGAATTGAGGATTTGACATGTACGTGATGTCCTCTGTCTCAAATGCAAAAAAACGTACGTAAACTCTGTGCAGTGTAGCTTCTGAGCAGTGGTTGGTTGTTGTCAGTATAAGAGGCTGACAGACAAATAGGCTTTTGGTCCAGTTTGAACTCTTTTTGGTTTTTGGGTAACAGGCAATCGTAACAACTTATTAGAGTTTTATTGGAGTTCAGTTGGCATAAACTTTCCTGTAGCTCACATCACTATAAGAGCCCATTTATACTCATGTAGCCATCGTGTAAATTGATCCTGGAAGTATTTGAGGTGCATTGAAAGTAGTTGATTTTTTTGATTATAAAATGTCCTCATCAGTACATATCTTGGTCTCAACCCTTTAATTACAGAATTTTAGGCATCCTAATCGATGAAAAATTGATATTGGACAATTTATCGCCAATAGGTTTTTATAAAATTTCAGATATCGTGTCTGTATCTGCTTGAAAAATCTAGTTGTGTTGGTCTAATCGTTTGGTCTCAGAAACAGAAGGTAAAAGACTCAGATTTGTATCTGCACACTCTCCGTCACGATCAAAAGAGCAACCGTTTGGTGATTTTGCACAGTCACGGTCAGTTGTTGAAAGTGCTTTTCATTTTGTCCTCGTGCTCCTGCCGTAGTCCGACGTGGCGTGAATATGTTGCAGTGGATTTAAAACAGTGTTCCGATGATTCCTGATCTTTACTTCATAGCAGCCTGCTGTTCATCTGCCATCCACTCCCATAATCCCCTTCTGCTGCTGCTGCCGCCAGCAGATCAGTGTGTGTGTGTGTGTGTGTGTGTGTGTGTGTGTGGATCAGAGGTTAGAAAGCACATCCTGTCTGTAAAAGGTCAAGCGTTTGGTCCCTGATCTGGTCCAGTCCTGCCACAGTGCCTCTGAGCAAAAGACGCTCAGCACAAAACACCGAAACCAGTCATGAAACCATTACAACCAGTGAGTCAGGCTGCAGTAATCCAACGTTTCCTGTCTGACGGTAAAATGGCCGTCATATGAAGCCGCCTCAGTCGCTCACAGCGGAGTGACATTCTTTTCATTTGAACACCTGATAGCTTTCTCTGCTGCACAGAGACTATTTACACAAGGTGTGGACGCATTCATAATCTATGACACATGACACAACACCTGCTGCCTGTGTGCCGCGCTGCAGGTGTGTGTCTTATGACTCACATATTTACTTTATATGTGTTTATGTTTCTGCTTAGTGATGCGATGTTGCGTTTAAAGTTTTTCATGTTGGCGTCGCTTGTGGCCACTTCAGTGTTGTTTGTCTCTGTGCACCCTGAGGGCGGCGACTTGCTTCTGGTATTTTAACACAAATATCTGTGCTTTCTACTCTTTACATTTCCAAAACAAGCTTGTTACTTTAGTTTAAATGCATCTGACGTGAATTATTGATTATTTTTATTTTGCCTCACTGCACGCTGCCTTCCAAACATGGGATGAGACAATAACACATCCTTGGTGCGTCCATCAGTTCATATCATCCATGACAGACGTAACAAGACCAAAATAACGTAAAAGATGTAACCAAGACAAAAATGTTGTAAATAGGGTGACCAGGCATCCTGAAAACTTCTGCACTGAACAATGTTAGCGTTGAGTTTTGACTTTCATGTCATCATGTGATCATTCCCACCCCCAAACCCCCTCTCCTGAATCTGACCCATTGTCATCTGGTTTGGGTATTGTATAGACGCTGAGATCAAATATTTCTGTTGTTACTCCCGTATGATTATCGCATCTCACCCCTGAGGTCTTTCAAAACAGACTCTCCTGACTTTAGACATGTTGGACGACACGTCTTAAGGATGACCTGGCCAGCACGCACACAGACCCACACACACACACACACACACACAGCGGTGGTGTCAGGAGGCAGACCGGCTCTGGCAACAGTTGGCCGCCTGCATCTGAATAGGGAGGATGTGTGTGTGTGCTAATCTGAATCAAACAATGGCAGTGAATGGAGTCATTAGAGTAATCCCCTTTATGCTGCGGGGCAGGGGGACCACACACACACACACACACCCACACACACACACGCACACATGCACATACACACACACTGGACTGTCCAGAGAGCTCACCTCGACCATGAACATCCCGTCCTTCTGAGATCTGAAAACATCAAAGCATCTTTTGATTCTCGGTGTGTGTGTGTGTGTGTTTTATATTTAATTCAGGGTCTGGTGTGAACACAGAGTACCGGACATTCAGGTTACTGGAGTTTATATAAGGAAACACACCTGCACGCACACACACACACACTCTAGATATAAAATGACACTCCCGCCAGACAAAAACTTTCAGAACTGGTTTCCAGTTTGGCTTCTTTCCACCAGCTTTTTGTTGCCAGATTGGAGAGAATAGTTGTCGTGTTTTAATGGTTTGTAATTGGTCTGATAATGTTCCTGTGTAATCATAGAGCACATTACTGCAATTAAAAATGATGCCAGGGATTAGTCAACCTTTTTGCAACACAGGCGACTTTATTTGGTTTCTGTCACAAAAACACATTCATTTCTCTGAGAAAAAAATGTCTCACTAATTAGTTGAAATAAACGGCAGCAGAATGGCGTGATGGTAGGAGTTTGCCAGTGATTCTTCTCTGCTAATGAAGATTTGATACTTGAATTTATTAAACTTTTTTAGTATTTTCCGTTAAGTAATAAAAGTCAGATAATGTCTTGAATTTGACGGTCTAAAATTGGCAAAAATTTGTATGGAAATTTGCAGCTATCTTGATATTTTGATGCCGCATTTTGATACTTTGGACACATTTTGATGTACATGCAGTGTAACTGATGTTTATTTTAGCATCGTTACTTCCTTAATGTGATGCACTTCCCGCGAAAGAGAAAGTTGGGGGCGGGGCATGTGTGAGGCAACCAATAGACTGTTTGTTATGGAGATAAAGGCGCCCAGTCCTGCAGCCTGCAGACGCTCAGTTCATCAGGGAGTACCGAGAAGCGCAGCAGCTCATTTCATGGGATTTTTAAAGTTTAACCAGCTCAGTCGTGCGGTCTTCAGGTCAGTATGTCCAGTTTACAACTCATCGGTCATTATTTTTGTTTATTCGTGAATTTGAAACTAGTTTGACGATGGACATGATGGCTGTAATCGTTGTTCTCTTTGTACTGAGACGTTTAGTGTTTTAATATCTCTGGATGTGTTAAGAGAACAAGCTGAAAAACAAAGGTTGGATTTACAGCACTTTTACATCAATGTGATAAAAGTCGGGGGTGTAATTAACAGAAAGAGCCACAACTGAAAATTGTTTTTAATTGAATTTTAACAGAAGTATCTCAATTTAAAACGAGCTATAATGTGATATAAGACATTTTTCTATATTGTCCAAACCTCATTTAGCTTATAAATTGGTTGTGTGATGTTTTGATGTTTAATATAACAGTATTTTGTCCTGTAGTGGGGATGTAATTGTTATTACTGATCCCGAACGGTCTGTAATCTCTTTCATCATTAACAGACTTTATGAACAGTTTGTATTGTTTTTGTATGTGTAGCGTTATTTAAAGGTTAATGAGCTGAAATGCCTGCAGTGTGGGAGGTGTTGACAGTGACTTTGAACATAACTAGTGTGATATTGCATCCTTTAATATTACTGCTTTAGTGTTGTTTGTTTGTGGTCTGACAGACGGGGTCCAAAATTAACTTTTTGGATCATCTGCTAATGGCAGCTAAACTGAGAACATCACCAAAAAATGTTTTTTATAGGCTATAAATCTGCAGCATGCATTATTTGACTAAAAAATAACACTGCAGTGGTTTTGAGCTTCATATTTTAGCCAGAATCTGAGGGCTCCTGTGTTGCTCAGATGTCAGTTTCTCCATGTCTAATGTTTTCTTTTTGCTGGCTTAACACCGGGAATGTTCTCTAATAACACGTAACACAAATGTGTATGTTGTCAACAGGACCAAATAGTTCTCATTCAGAGCACAAAAACTAGTTATAACCATATTTCAGTGTAAAGTATTAGACTTAACTCAATGTAGGTGCAGCATCACTATTCCAGCAGTTGGGAAACAAACTCACACACAGAAGCTTTAATCTTGAGAAGCTGCAGCTTTTATTCAGTGTAACCAACACTGTACATTTACTGCCACACTGACAACTTCACTGCTCACCATAGTCCCGGATTCTCTAAAACAAAAACTAGGGAGTTGAGTGGAGTCGTACGTACCACACAGAAGAAACATGGCTTATGTAAACCTGGCTGTGTTATGATTAAAATTAATTACCAGCCACATGGAGCCAAACCCTGAATTTACCTACATTTGATTGTTGGCGTGTGTTAATTTTGGACACATGTCTAAAACTGATAACTACTGCAGACGAGAACAATGATAGAATAACAGAAAAAGCATTGATTGTTTTGCAACAAACTGGATTTGCACATTTGCTGACAAAATGAGCATTTAAAGCCTTGTTATTGTTTCATGTAGTATATGTTACATGGATAAAAACATTACTTTTGTTCATGTACAGTGAACAGCTTCAACTAGTTGATTGAAAGAAAATTAGTTGGCACTTAATTTGATAATCGATTAATTTTAGCCTTTTTTTTTTCAAGCAAAAATGTTAAATTTTTGCAGGTTCCAGTTTCTTAACGTTGAGGATTTTCTCCTTTTCTTTGTTATTTATGACAGTAAATTAAAAGTCTTTGCCTTTCAGACTGTTGGTTGGACCAAAGAAGTAATTTGTGCTCTGGGGAACCGTGATGAACATGTATCACAACTTTTTGACATTTTATAGACCAAACAATTAAAAATAACCATCATAATCATGATTCATTTATAATGACAATAATTATTAGTTGCAGCCCCAGGACAGTTATGTGTGGGTTGTATTAGACCACAGAGGTCAGAAATGAGGAAAAGTCATTAAGTGTGTTGAAGAGTTGTTAGTTGCCAAAGTCTTCTTACCTTCAGTTGATTATTTGCTGACTTGGATGTGATTCACTTTTGATTTACTAAAAAAAATGTGAAATATGTGATAACTGTTTCACTTTATTTGTAGCTGTAAAGCCTTGACGTGGTGATATAGAGGAGCAAAAGCCTTGATGTGGCGTTTACAGCTGTGTTGTAGGTTAATGTAGAGTAATGTCAGGGCAGCTGCAGCTCTGCAGCTCGTCTTGCTAATGTAATGTAATGTACAGTAGTTAAACTGTGTGATGCAGGTGGGACATTAACATGGAGACACACTCTGAATATCAATAGTGGACACACACACACACACACACACACACACACACACACAGTGGGAGGTAGCGGGGCCATTGAGCTGCTTTGTAATGTACGGACGAGCTGCTGTCTGGACACGCCCGCTCTCTCTCCCTCTGTGTCCTCTATTGTGAGTCTTTGTCTCTCGCCCCGTTCCAGGAGTCAAACCATCAAACAGTGACTGCCCGGCTCCTTACACATGGAAATGTTACTGTCCTTATACAGCCCTCCAAAGGCTTTGTATTGTAACACACACACACACACACAGACACACAGGGTCCAGCAGCTCATTGGCTCGGCCTCTTTGCACGCACACACTCAGTCTAATGCACACACACACATACACTCATGCACGCACGCAGTTGCTTGGTTGGTGAGAAACTTTCAGACTGTGGGAAAAAGGACGAGCTGGACGATCCCCGGCTCACCCGGGACCGTCCCCGAGGAGACAACAAACACACAGC
The DNA here is from genome assembly GCA_027495735.1 of Lutjanus campechanus. Classification (NCBI taxonomy): domain Eukaryota; kingdom Metazoa; phylum Chordata; class Actinopteri; order Lutjaniformes; family Lutjanidae; genus Lutjanus; species Lutjanus campechanus. The sequence continues at coordinate 12,337 of JAJHUR010086477.1, forward strand.
CTTACACGACATGTGAACAAACATGTCAACATGTGGCTTCTCACGACCCTCTGACGCTCTGATTCCATATGTTGCAGTTTACATTACAGCGGGCCTCATAATTCTCATGTCAGTTGTGAGCTCACAGCGCTGAGCGAGGGCAGCAGCCGGTGTCGGGTTGCAATTCAGTCTCGTCTCATCTGGTTGTACAAGTTTCAGTGTTGCACAATTTTCAGTTTTTTTTCCCAAGAGCTCCAAATTGATTTTTATGCTAAATATGGCACCTTTAATTAGATTTTTGACTCGTCTACATGTTGAACTTTAGTACTTTTGTGGAAGCAGAATGTTTCTGTAGCCTTAAATATTTAAAGTTCTCATGTATTAAAAGTTGTTTGGTCAGATTTGTCACCTTTTCTTCCTTCTTTGCCATCAGATAAACCTGACTTCAATCAAAATTTTATCTGTTTTAGACAAATTTGAGCTTTAGGGATAGGTCAGATTATTTGTAGGGGCATTGTAAAACTGAAATCAATATCAGTTTAAGTGCACACTATATTTGGAATATTTTCACCGCTTTACTTTGCCTCCAGACAAGCTTTTCTGAAGATAAATCGCTTTTAAACAAGTCAAACATTTCTCTCACCAAACCAACCAAACTCCATAGGCAAAATCAGTGATTTTTACCCCAGAGAACACAGTAGTTGCTGTCCTACTTCTGCCTCCATCTTTTAGTTTGTTTTTATTATTGTGTGACTTTGGTGTTTTAAAAGAATGGTTTGGATTCACTGAAGTCACACAATAACACAAACAAACTAACAGGTAGACCAGCGACTCCCATGTTCTGTCGGATAAAATTACTGATTTTTATTCTGGAGTTTGGTTGCATAAAATAACAGTGATTTCTTGTTGGAAATGGTTGTCTTCAGCATGAAAGGCCCCCCAAAAATGTATTCAAAATTCAAATTCTCAACTGAGCAAAACATTGTTCCAACTTTATTTTAGATTCTAGTGAAGATCCCACCGTCTCTCCAAACCAGACCAAATATGTCAGGCTGATTTGATCTGTTTAAAATGATGCACAAACCAAGGTTTGTGGAATATTTGCATTTGCTGGAATGGTGGAGCCTTTACTTTGGATATTTCATTCGGGATAAACATCATACAGAATATTATTTACTGTCAGACAGAGAGAAATAAGAAACTGTAAGAAAATCAGCAAAAATCCAGGATTAAAATATCTTAAATCCAGACACAGACACAGTTTGCTGTCATGTCGCTTAAACCTGCATCATAAAATCATCCTGAAAGCCTCCTTTCTTCCCTCATGTTGTGTTTCCTGGTTTATTCTGACCTGCAGGCAAAATTTGAGGTCACTGTTAAACAAACTCTGCTTTCAGAACAAAGCAGCGGTGTGAGGTTTCATGAAACGCACAAGGAGAAAAACAAACAGGGCTTTTTTTTGACATTTATCATTAGGAAATATGTGCTAAAACAGTGTTTCTGCTCCATCAGGTTAGTAAATCTTTATTTATAGGAGCATATATTACACATGTACCATTAATAAAATATACATGTGGTGTTAAACTAGCATCAGCACATCACAGACGTTAAAGAAATCTGTTTTGAAGTGGCTAAAATCATGAAAAATTAAAAACATTAACATCATAACTCATGCAGGAGTCATACATCACGTCATCGTCGTGGTTCTCCAACACGTCTGACTGGTCGGTTCAGTTCAGTTCAGCTCAGCGCAGACACACTGTTACATTATCAGCAGACTGGACGTCCGCCAGTAATCAGTGTTGTTTCAGCTCCGTTTCCACGGTGACGTGTGAAATGCCGCGGGGTCAGAGGTCAGAGGTCGGTTGGTTTGGGGTATTTGGCAGCTCT
>JAJHUR010086480.1:0-14733 GCA_027495735.1 Lutjanus campechanus
CTTTAAGTTTCATCCAAGCACGCAACTGGACAAGCAGTGACTTTCCTCCAAGTATCCATGGGTAAAGACTCCGGCTGGAGTCTCCACAATTAAGAGGAAAAGGGTGTAGAGAACTTTTTATTTTTACTGGATGTGAATAAAGTGTGTTCAACAGCTGCCAGCGGACGCAGATTATGAGTTGGTGTATAAATGTTTTGCTCCAAAGTCCTTTTTATAAGTTAACTTTGGTTAATGGACTTTGACTGAGTTGCACCAACAAATAATTAATTCAGTCTAAGATAACTTCTAATCAGAGTTTAGTGAGCTAAAAAGTAGAATTAAAAGAATGTTATTTTATTTGTTATCTAGCTAACAGGCAAAATAAAAAAGTTGTTTGCTGGCTCGCTAAAAAGTAAAATTTTAGTGTGACAGTGTTTGCTATCCAACTAAAAAGTGAAATAAAATGTTATGTTGTTTGCTAGCTAGCTACAAAGTAGATTTATAAAATGTTACATTCTTTGCTAGCAAGCTAAAAAGTTAACTAAAGTTAAACATCGTACGGATTGCTTGGCAGCTCAAAAATTCATTAGAATAGTTAGCCTACTCATTATGGCCTGGCAGAGAAGCTCTAATGTCGCCTCGTTTGAGAAAAACTTGTTTGCCAAATTAACAACTGAGGTGCCAGAAAGAAGAAACGCATCATCACTTTACTTTCTTTGACAAACTTTATTATGTTGCTGAATCCAGCTCAGAAAACAATCCATTTTAAAAGTTACACCTCCTGAGTTGTATGTTTAAAGTTAATACTGGGTCACATAATAAATTTGGGCTTAAAGATTTGGTGCAACAGAATTCAACTTAATCTGGGTTTTGAGTAAAAACTAATCTGAGGTTCAAAGATAAGTTTAAATTTAACCATCCTAATTTTAAGACAGTTTAAAAGTGAGGTGCAACATAATTTAATCAGGTTAAAATGAATCCTTGTTGATGCAGCCCAGCCTTAGAGCTACTATAGTTAGAGTGCTTGGCGTGTATTTGTGCGTGCAGTGCATGTGTGTTTCCGCTGTCTCTGTGCAGCTCTGATGCTAAATCAGTTGATGCACCCTCTTATTAACTTCAGATTTTGAGAGGTTACATGAATTAGCCAAACAAACATGCTTGTGCTCTTCTGCCTAAGGATAGGATTTTTTCTCTGCTCTAATAGTTTTATTCTTGTGTGTGTGTGTGTATATGTGTGTTTCTTGTGTAACAAAACCCACACACATCTATTAGAAAAGATGTAAGTGGTACACTGTTGACAGCTCCTGTATGAATACACTGTATTAGCTTAGAAAGCTGTTATTAAGTGATATTAAGATCACTCAGCCCCCAGTCTATCTCTGTTTATCTCATGTTTGTTTTCTGTTTTCTCTGTGTGATTGCATAAAGTCCTTTGTCCATTTCATGAGCTGGACTTCTTCTACACTATAAAAACAAAAAACTGAGAGAGAAAACTAAAAATTTCAAGGCAACTCACGACAATCGATTTTTGAAAATTGAGCCCAACTCAAACTCTTAAGTTTTGAAAAAGCTTTACAAAGTACTAATCTTTCGTTGAGATAATTAACTTTTCTTCTTTAGATAAACTTGAATCTTTGAGTTTTAGAAACCACAGATTCAAGATTCAAGTTTATATAAAGAATAAGAGAAAACTATCTCAACTAAAGGTTATAGGTCGGCAAAAATGTCTCTGGATTTATGCAATCAAGACAAAATCAATGTACATTTATTGTAGGGAAAAGAAAAATGAAAAACTGTTATATTGTTTGCTAGTCGGCTAAAAAGTGAAATTAAAAACATTGTATTGTCTGCTAACTAGCTGAAAACTAAATAAAAGTAGATAATGAACATATTGATTCTGGTTTCAGATCACCACCAGAGGCTGCGAGACGTCGGAGATGACTTTGCGTCGGAACGGCCTCGGACAGCTCGGTTTCCACGTCAACTTTGAGGGCATCGTGGCCGACGTGGAGCCCTTCGGCTTCGCCTGGAAGGCAGGGCTGAGGCAGGGCAGCCGGCTGGTGGAGATCTGCAAGGTGGCTGTCGCTACTCTCACCCACGAGCAAATGATCGACCTGCTGCGCACGTCCGTCAGTGTCAAAGTGGTTATAATCCAGCCTCACGAAGACGGCACCCCCCGAAGGTAACTCCTCAACTTCGCTTTCTTCTTGTTATTTGAAAAACTAACAGACAAAAGATGCTTACAAAACACATACAAACTTCCTATTGTCCTTGAATTTTGGCTGTCGTGCTGTGGTCGGGGAGACGGAGATGCAGGTGCTCCTCAAAAATGTATGAAGTCATAACAGAAGAGTAGTGTCTTTTTCTCTTTTTTTCCCTGCAGCTGGGGTAAATTAGCTTGACATTTGCTCTCATGTTTGAGATGATTAGCATAAAGAAATGCTTACATAGTGTTTTTGTTGCACAAGGGTTGATGTTGTTCTCTGCTGATTTCTCTGGAGAGAGGGTTCTCTTTGTATTGATGTGGCTTTGTTGCAAGAGAAGACTCCAGCAGGGCTGTAGAGTCACACAGACACGGACAGTCAGCGTTTCTCACTAATGATAATGAGAGGAGCATGTTGATTAATGGCTCATCTCTCGCTGCCATTGTCTGACAGCTCACATTTGCAGATTGCTTTTTTTTCCCTAACCTCGCCCAATCTTCTATTCAGCAATTAGGATGGGAGTGTTTGGCTTTTTAGGGACACACACCCATGGGGAGAGTCCATCGCTCCCGTAATAAAAAGGGAGAAGCATATTTCAAACGATCTTTTGTGATGGGGAGAGATGAAGGTCTCTGTAAAAGGCTTGTTCTGAAAGCACATCTGCTTGTTTTGTCTGTGAGAGACAGACAGTCCTGTGAAATCATATCCATCACTCTTTCACACTCACATTGTCGACATCTTTGTTTTGGTTGTGCTTCAGGCTGACAGATTTGTGTACCAGCGAATTCTGTTCCCACTTTGTCGCAGACGACCGCAGCAAAATGAGTTCTGAGTGCAGAGAGAGAAAACCTCCACTTAATCCCTTTTTTCTGTTTGTGATGTCGCAGGTACTCTCTTAGAAATAAGGTTTGCTAAAAGGGTTCCTCCTGAAAGGCTGATGCTCTAGCCAGAACCATTTGCTTCTGAAGAACCTATTTTTGAATGAAGAGTTTGTCAAAGGTTCTTTCTAAGACTAAGGATTCCATTAAGAACCCTTTTTGTCCAGAGAACCTCTTTTGAAAGAAAGAGTTCTTCAAGGATTGTTGAAATCCTTCATCAAGGGTTCTTGGCAGAACCTCTCAGTGAGCTCTAGATGAAACCCTTGGAATATAAAAAGGTTCTTGGCGGAGCCCCCTGTGTGGGTTCTAGATAAAAGCCTTGGAACGTGAAAAGGTTTTTGGCAGAATCTCCTGGGTGGATTCCGAATAAAACCCTCGGAACATAAAAGGGATTTCATTAGAAACCCTGCTGGGTTCTAGATAAAATCCTTGGAATATATAAAGGTTTGCAGGAGACCCCTGTGGGTGGATTCTTGTTCTACCAGGAGCCAGAAAGGGTTCTCCTTTAGGGGGACAGGCCAAAGAACCCTTTATGAGTCTAGTTATTTGGATTTACAGATAAACAAATGTTTTCATGACTAAAAACTTTCTATATTTTTGGGAAATGCCGTCGATGGAAGAGTTGCTGTCTGAAGTTCTAGTTCTTTATGAAGACGATCTTCAACAGCTGTGTGTGTATGTGCGCCATCATGTCAAAGACTGCATAGTAGGTGTGTGTTTAACTGTGTTTCAATTCTGCGCTGTGGTCTGGCAGCAGAGGAGTAACATATTTGCTCCCCCAGATGGTGGGCTAACATGCCTCGTCTGTGAATCCAACACAGCAGCCACTCTGGCAGAACGGACGTCTAATCCTCTTACCTCGATCTATGATGATACACCATGATACAATCGTAATCACAGTTCAGGGAAGCAGAAAGCAGACAAAACAAACATCTTCCAAAAATTGGTTCTGTGTCGACAAACGCGTGTCCAGCTTTCCTGAGGTGTGGTTACAGGGTGGAGGGTTCTTTGACGCAGTATTTGTGCGAGTGGGGGACATCTGGCTCGGTTCCACCAACACCACTGAATCCCGAGAACGTACTTTAGACAGTCAATAAAATGTTTTTAAAAAAGTCACTTTCTTCATAGCACCGTGCCCAAAAGTACACTCTTAAAAATAAAAGTGCTAACTAGAACCATAAAGATTCTTTTGGCTTGTCCTCATAAGAGAACGCTTTTTGGTTCCTGTTACAACCTTTTATAAACGTTCCACTTGGAACCCTTTCGGAGAATTCTACCTACAACCCAACATATTATGTTGTACCCAGAACCATCTGTGAAAAGTTTTAACCCCCCATGAGAGGTTCTACAGAGAACCTTTCTGTGATGTAATGGTTCCACCCAGAACCCTCTCTGGGAACCGCTCCCCCTTCAAAGAACCCACCCAGGGGGTTCTACCGAGAACCCTTTTATATTCCAAGGGATTTATCTAGAACACACTCAGTGGGTTCTACAGAGAACCTTATTATATTCCAATGGTTTTATCTAGAACTCACCAAGGGGCTCTTACCAAGAGCCTGTTTATATTACAGGGGTTTTATCTAGAACCCACCCAAGGGTTTCTACTGAGAAACATTTTGTATTATGGTACAAAGAAAGGTGAGAAAGTTGAAGAAAGAGTTCTAGGATTTCAACAATCCTTGAAGAACTCTTTCTTCAAAAAAAGGGTTCTTTAGATGAAAAGGGTTCTCTAGTGCAACCCCTAGTTTTACAAAGAACCCCTGACAACCCCTTTCTTGAAAAATGGTTCCTCAGAAGCAAATGGTTCTGGGTAGAACATCAGCCCTTTAGAAAAGATCCCTTATTTCGAAGAGCGTATGCATTATATAATGCAGCGTGTCCTAAATGGGTGGCATGATGCATAATGCACTGAGCTTGACCCATATATGGCGTCGCTAACAGATGCATCTGGCAGATTAGAAGGTATTACAGCAGAAGACTATACTGGTCGGAGCTGTCGAGCTTTACTGGGAGACTAGCCCGTCTAACTCAAACACACTTTCTCATCAGCATCCCATGAGAACCGAAAGGATCCGTCTTGAGTCCTGTGAATTTTTCTCTCCCAAGGCTCCAACAAATCTAGAGGTGAGAGGTCAGGTGAAGAATCTCGAGGGCCCTCAACTCTTTTCGCTGCTGCTTCTTTGAGTTGCCAAAGTGTTGCAGTCAACAATAAGTGCTCCAGTTTCTCCACTATTATCTCAAAGGAAAGGAATTCAGCAGGGGCCCGAAGGCCCCAGTCAGTCCCCTGTGGCCAGAGAGATGGGGGTTAGTCTAACAACAATGGACAAGAGTCTCATGACCTCCAGACAATGTACACTGGCTCCACACTGCTCCTATGACAAGGAAAAATGTTTTCATAAGCATATGACGGGGCTAGAAGGAAACGGTTTCCTCTTTACTGTTTTTAAATTGTCAGCATATCACACAGTCTTCTTTATTTAGTTATTCCTCCACATTCAGGGAGGATTGATGGGGGTCATTTGGTTGTTAATATTATGTTCTGAAGAGAAAAGGAACATTTAGACAACTGTGCAGCATTGTTTTACAGCAAACCTCCTAAAGCTGTTTATGCCCTAAACGAGTTTACCCCGCTCAGCCTTAAGCCAATGGAGATATGCCTCTAATATTAGCCTTACCTAGTACTGTATTTATTTACACTGGAGGAAGGATGTGGTTTTAGCCCAGTGCAGTACCAGAGGCTTTTCCATCATCACTCTGAAAAGCTTTAAACAAGTTCAACATGTTAGCCTTGGATCAAACTAATGAGAAAAAGATGAAAAAGATTAGCTCTTTGAAACAGGAATGCAATGTACAGAACATGGCAGTGATTGTATGTTTTGGTATATGGTCATCAGAGATGTCAAAAGTAAACAAAAGGATCAGTACAATATGGACTAAAAGGGATGATTACTACAAGACATACAAACAGTAACAGAAACAAAAAGCATCTGTAGTCAGCAGGGTTGGGAGGGTTACTTTAAAAATGTTACTAATATGGTATATGGTCATTGCTTGGTTTATTAGCTAACTGGATTCTTGTGTAATTAACATTAATAGTTGGTCTGTGTAGCTTATGTTAATGGATGGTCTGTGTGGCTAACGCTAGTACTTAAATGTTTCTCTAATTTAGATGTTAAATGCTTGGATGACGACAGTATTTTCACAGCTGAAGGCAGAACTGTCACTGTACTGTGATGTTGTTCCTCACCTCCTTCCTCCTTTTTTCACCAGAGGCCATGATAATGAATTGACTTTAAGATTGGCTGGTTTCACAGAAACCAAAGTGGTGTGTTTAGACTCGTAACAGGATTCCTCTTACATGTAGTCTATTACTCCCCAAGCCTGATTGTCGGAGCATCAGCCTCTTGTGATTTAACACGTTCTTGTACATTTTAGGTTTTAAGCAGAAAGATTTACGTTTAAAATGGTGGGTAACCCAAATTTAAGTGGGTCCAACCTGCACCATCACCCTGCTGATAATGAGTATTGCCTGTGACATTCAGATGGCCATTTGTGACCTTTCCTTTGAAGTGTCATCAGACTTGTCATCATGGATTTTCATCTGGACTGAAGTTAAGCCGGATTTCTCACTTCCCATGCCGACACCCTGTGAAAAAGAGCACAGCTAAACCAAAAACTCAGAGAACCTGCATCACAAATTGCCCAACTTAATCCCCTCACATTCTTCGCAGGAGCCGTTCTTTCTTTTTAGATCAGTTTGCAAAGAAATCACTGAGATAGTTTTTCTCTCCTTCTCTTTTTTTATTGCAGTCTTAAACACCTTTCAGCTCACCTTATTTAATGAACCTCCTGACAATGGCCTGCAAAGAGCTGGTGGAGGTCACAACCTCTGTGGCTCTTTGCTGTGACATGTCTGTGACTGTGGGAATGGATTAGCATGTCCTTCAGTCACTGGCCATGTCATTAGAGTGACAGCGCTCTGACTGAGGTCTAAGGTCCTGTTGTCACACTGATCTATTGTAATTCGTTAAGAGCCAATAGCTGAAGGAGCTGATTGTTCACCTCCACACTGAGCCCGAACTTATTTTAAATGAGCAATGATGTTATTTTAGTCACGTCAAGTCAAGTTGTGGCAATTGTGTTGTCAAATTATTTCCTCCAATAAGTCAGGCCCAGCTGTATTTTTAGTTGACTGGATGTTAGTTTTAAGTTGTGGATGTTCCTCTTCTCTGCAGGCTTATATAGGCCATTGTGGTATAATTTATAGCCCCTCATATTCAGCTGGAAGAGTGCAGCAGCAGTTCTTGGTGGAATCGGGAGGAAGCAGACAGTATTATTTCTCACCAGTTCTTGGCTCCCTCCTCTCCTCATAGCAGGCTGGATGTGTCTAACAGCCTCTCCTGCACCACCAGCCTCCTGCTCAGGTTTAACTGTTGACCAAACACCCGTTTCCTGCTGTTTCTCCATGATTTATACACACTGAGCCCGAGTCCCCCTATACATTACAAACAAGAAGCACATTCCACCTTCATCAGGCCAGTACGACGGGAATTTCCACTCCCAGCTGAGTTTTTCTAGGGAGAATATTGAGATCATAAGAGAAATTTACACCGTCAGCTTTGGGTCATCTGGTGCAAAAAGCAGAGAAAGAGACAACGGCTGAGACCTTTCCTGTTGACAAGCTGTTCGCTAGGTTTAGCCTTTTCAGAGTGTAATGATGTGAGGCAACATGGCATGACTGCACACAGAGTCAATCAAGGTAATGAGTGGGTTTGCAGCCCTGTTAATAAACCAATTGACCAACAGTCTGTGGGATTTAACACTCTTGTTAGCATCATTTTCAGTCCCAATTTGTTTTACAGCGCACTAATAAGACATAACAAGCTGTACTTTGTATCAAATTAGACAAAAACTAGAACATTAAAAAATATTAGATAATAACATTAGAGGATAACTGGGGACACATTGCAACAGAACTGTGAGTCTGTGCAGTCAGTCACTAATATATGACATTTTCCTCTACCTCTATATTTTTGGCCTTTATTTGGTAGATCTGGTTCACATATTGTTTTTAAATAGGGAGATATGTGAAGATATGTGATTTCACTTTAGTTCACAGTGCATTTCTGTTATAATGTCTCCCAAATTACCCTCTAATAAGGTCTAATAAGGGTCTAACCCCTTGTCAAGACTGCAAACATCTCGTCTGCATCATCTTTGCATGTCAACAGCGTTCACACCTCACTGAAACGTCTATAGGCTCCATATTGTCCATGAATTTCAAAGCATCCAACAGCAAACAAGCAGCCAAACTTTCTGTGCAGTGTGCAGTTTTCGTGCAATATGTGTGAAAATTCTTGATCTATTTCCCAGAGGACACAGGTGTTGGCAATGAGAGCAGAGGGATTAAAGTTTAAAGTTGTCTTGTAGCAGTAAATGTACAGTTTGCCTATGATAACTCAGCAGAAAAACTCCAGGAAATGACTGCGTCTTGCTTACCAGCTGCTGGGAGAAGTCAAGGGAGAGTCAGCAGGATTAAAGTGGAGCAAACGGAGCTGCTTTCTGGCTGTAGAGCAATTTGTGCTCTGCCTTAGGTTACAAAATATGGACAAAATATGCTTTCAGTGCCTTTTTACTAGGCAGCAGGCTCGCATTATCGCGTGTTATCGAAAAAGTAGACTTGAAGTCTAAATAAACACTTCATTTCGCGTTTACGCCCATCAGACGCAGCTGAGATGTGAGACGCGACAGCTGCGCTGATAAAAATGAAAGTGTTTCTGCTGTGTGACACATGCAAGTAAAAAATGTGTCTGAGTCGCTTGCGGTTGAGACAGGAGGTAACAGTGGGAAACAATACGCTTTAGTTTACAGTACAGTTCTGCTGTCATGCATCCCTAATTACCCTTTAACAAAGTCTAACAAGGGTTTAATAATTTTCTAGTTTTCATCTACTTCGATACGAGATATGGCTTGTTACATCTTATTATTGTACTGTAAAATAAAGTGCGACCTCATTTTCTTCTGACATAAAGCAGTAATTGAAAGACCTCAGGTTACACAATGAAAGTAAGCAGGATACAATTTTATCTGTTAAATCTCTCACCCCAATCATCACCCAGTAAGATACATTTCTCTTTCATTTATGGACATGTCTGACCACTCATTACTCTCACTGTCCCATATATCAGCCCAGCGATGCATGCTTCATACATATAGTAGATAAATAATGTAAACTGGAGGATGTAGAGCACACCACTGACAGTCCTCTATCATGAATGAGGCCAGCTTTCCGATGACATTGACCAGATGTGAGAGACAGACGACATGTTGGAGGAGGAGGAAGGCAAGGATGATCTTCTAGTTAGATCTTATAACACCCACAGGTCCAGAGGGAGACCAGCTGTAAACAGCCCAGCCACCCATGGCCCAGTTTGATGAAAAGGTCTAACTGAGAGGGATTACTCGCCCCCTCCACCGCAGCCGTTGCAATCAGCCAGCGCACCCTCCTCGAGCTCCGCTCTGTGTACATGTATGACCACAGCAAAGTATACACAGCTTTCCGCCCCCCACAAGTGGATTCTGGAAAATGGACTTTGGAGGGGGAGGGCGGTGTAATCATTAGGGTCATGCTTGAGATGCTTTTGGAGAGCTAGCAGAGCACCCAGGCTGTTTAACCCCAACCCACCACCCTGTAAACCCCCCGTCCTTCCAAACACACACACCAAGCCTCTGCCCAGCCCCAAAGATTAATGTTGCATGAAATGGCATCACAGGCCTTGTCCATCCCAGAGATCCTCAGTGTTGTTAGCAGTAATGGGATGGAGATGGAGGGAAGAAAAGCCTCCTGTGTAGAGCTACTCAGGGGAGACCCACATCTGATTAAGTGGCAAGCTGAGATTTTCGGCTTTATTAAAACAGACAAAGTGTGTTCCCCTGTTTTTTGAAGTACCTGATGTGCCTGTAAGCCCTCAGTGTGTACCTGTGTGTGTCTGTGTGTGTGTGTGTTTGTTGTTGACACAGTGCTGTATATCTAGATGTCTGCCTCTGGCTAAATATTTCTGACAGCATGAGTGTGTCTTGGTGTAGTCGTGGTAGCACAAAGGATGAACACTTCCCCTCCCCCAAATTTTGACAGAGGACATCAGGCTCCGCTGTGCCTGTATGAAGTACTGTAACAACTGGTAATTATGTACCTGTCTGGTAATGCACTAGCAACATTTTCTTAAATTCTCATTTTTAAGGAGCAGTATGTAGCAATTGCTATTATTAGGTTGAAATTATATTTAATATACAATCTATGCATTGAAGCAATTTGTTTCCCCCCATCCCCTCCTTCCCAGACTCGAGGAAGCTCAGACAGGCTGCAGGAACATCACATAAGTGCAAAATGAGCACAACATTGTAATATGACAATAGCAAGTGATGACGAGTCCTCTACTGTAAATTGATCAGCTGTCAGTCTGTCGATGAAAAGTTAAACCCGTTAATCCTGAGAACAAAAGCACACTGCTCTGAGAATAAGTGGCTTCCTGTCTCACTACCTGCCAGGCTCACATATAATATTGCTCAATTTAACCGTTACAAACATCTATGCCTTCTAGAAGATTATTAATGATTTCTTACAACTCATAAACAGACACTTACTCATTAGGCAAACGTTCAGCTTTAATTTTAACTCTAATTAAGATGAAGCTGGCAAACAAAAAACATCATTCTAGCCTGTAATAGAAATGTCAAAGGAGGATAATCCGTTGTGTTGTTGTCAGGGAGGAGGTATTTCATGACATACCATGGTCATTTTATGATTTATTACGCTAAATATATTACACATTTCTCCTTTAATGGGTGAAAAACAGCTCCTGCAGAGCCCCTGCAGCCTGCAGAGCTGTGCCCGAGTCTGGGGAGGAGGGGGTGTGAAAAAACAACCCTCTTCAATGATAGATCCTCTATTAAATCAGAATGCAAGCTATTTAATATACAGTTTATAGCTGCAACTCACTATCTGGACTGCAGTACTCATTTTCTCACATGCAGTTGCTACATATTGCTCCTTTAAATCATGTTTTTTGTTTCTTTAAGAATCATTAATATTATTGCCACTTCTTATCCTGTATCTTTTATATATGTAAAACTTTATCTTATATGCTATTTTAGAGGTTTCATGTCATGTACAAGGTATCTTTGCTTTTATTATGAAGCTCATGGAGTTTGTGCCAGCTGTATGAAATGTGCTATATAAATAAAGCTGACTGGTCTTGACTCATAGCGACGAATCTGCAGAGAATTGTCACACACCTCTGCTGCACTCCTCCCCTGCACCTTTTAGCTCATTGGTTAGGGTGGCTCTCACCACTCTCATCAACCTCAGCTCCAAAAGCAACATGCAGCTTTTTTCAGTGAAAAAACACTGATGAACCCGACAGTGCTCAGCAGCAGCCAACATGACACTGACAAAGTTGGCAGCCAAGAAGCTAAATGGTCAGAAAAAAACTGAATTGATACTGCTTGAAGAGATGAGCTTACATTTTAGGCACTGTCATTAAGAATTGCCACCTGCAGTGCTACTGCGATGTTTCTGTAACCTTTTCATCTTGGCATCGTGGCTGACCGTTAACCTTCTTCTTTGTTTCCTTCCCCATCCTCCTCCCTCCCTCTCAGGGGCTGCTCCGAGCTCTACCGTATACCCATGGTGGAGTACAAGGTTGACAGCGAGGGTACACCCTGCGAGTACAAGACACCCTTCAGGAGAAACACCACCTGGCACCGGGTGCCCACAGCTGCTGGAGCACCTCTATCCCGAGGCTCGCCCACGCAGGGCCCTGACCGCCTGCAGTGCCAACAGATCCTCCAGCAGCACCAGGCGGCTATCCCGCGAAGCACATCCTTTGATCGGAAGTTGCCAGATGGATCCAGGTGAACTGGTTTTTCTCTCTCCACACTGTCCGTCTTGTCTCGTTTGCTTCTGGCTAGGGTTGTGCGTATAAATTAAAGAACAACTGAAAATTGTCATCATTAGCGCTCATTCCTTCCCAGACAGGTTAAAAACCAACGAAACTCTCCAGACTTACAATTTAGTTGGTAAAGGCTCATTTAGAGCGAGCAGATGACAGCAAGGTTGCACCAAAAAATATAATGTGAGACTGTAAGATGAGATGAGATGAGATGAGATGATCCGTTATTATACCTCTGAACTATCTCTTTAACCAAAACACACACATTTAGGATATTCTATGTGGTCTCCTTCAGATAACTAATGTATTAAATGATGTAATATTTTTTTACTTCTATTCACTGACCCTCCTCTGAAACTCTCAGGAGCTCCACCTGGGAGGTGAGTCTCCCTCTTTGAAAACCTCTGGTGTATTCAGTGAGACTAAAATTAAGCATTACACAACCAAAATGTTCACCTTTTGTCCTTTGTGAGAATGAAAATCCTAAAATAATATCTCAAGATGAAGTGACAGCAGCAGTATTTATAGTGGTGCAAAAAAAAAAAAAGCAAGCGAATGCAAAAATTGAACAAAACGATGCTCTTAAGACATTTTTGGAAGTCAAGCTTTCTAGCCGAGGTTTTTTTCAGAAAGCCAGACAGTGCGAAGCTTGCGATCAAACATCACAACGCTCAAAAGCTCCGATCCTTTGAGATGAAATCTTTGAACTCGCAGCCTTTCTCATTTAGAAAAGAGCCACTGTAACACTTTGAGGGGCTGTTATTGTGTTCAGTTATTTGCATACATATAAATGGAGCATTTTAGTCCAATGAATTCACGGCTTCGCTTTCATCTCCCTTTAGATGATAAGGCCGCACTCAGACTTTGTTCCTGTCCTAGACTGTGTCTCTTTTGGACATCTCCATTGAGCCATGTAAAGCAGTGATTTGTTCATTCTAATGAAACCCCTACAGTCATGATAACCTTTCCAGTGTGTCACACCGACCCCCCCTGGTGTTGCCTGTTCTGACTATACTGGGATAATGGCCGCCTTCTCTGCCTAATCAGAGTCCCTGGCAGTGGGAGCACTCCATTCTCCCTCGCTCCTTTCTTTCTCTCTCCGTATCCCTCCTACTCCCCGCTCCCTCCCTCTTCCTGCACCCTGCCGAGGAGGAGGTGATGGGGACACTGACACAGCTCAGCTCATCTCATCCAATTACTGCAGAAACAAAGAGAGTGCTCTTCCCCGGACCACGATATGTAGCACCCCAGAGGGAGTGGGAGTAGAGGAGGGGGATGAAGGAGTCATATGCTGAAGAGGAACAGAGGGAGGGAGACAGGAGGGGAATATTATACAGTCACATATTCAAGAAAAGAAGAAGCTGCTTTTTTCTTTTCTTTTTTTCATATTGTGTGGATATGCAGAAAAGAAATTGGACATGTTTATAGTCGAGGCTATAGCAGCAGTTCTCACCCAGGGGTAAAGAAAATAAATAAATACACATTCCGAGTCAGCTGTAACGCTTAAATGTGTATGTGTTGCAACTGAGAGTGTGTGAAAACTGTTCAGCAAGCAAGCAGAGAAGTCTTCACAGTTAATGTTAGCAAAAGTTATTCAGTAAAGTAAGTGAGTTGGTTAAAAATAATGGATAAACATTTTAAATAGACAGCTATATGACGGAATAAACAGTTGAAACAGTTAGCCAAAAGTAAATGCTTAAAATATATGGCTGAATTATGGATAAACTGTAAAAATAATTAGCTAAAAGTAAAGGAAATGCTGTAAATAGCTAGATTAGTGGATAAACAGTTGAAGCCTCTTTAAAAGTATATGGTTAAAATAGATATTTGAGTTATAAGCATTTAAAATCTGGCTAAATGTAAGGGAGAAACTCTTAACATAGGCAGATTAATGAATAGACAGTTGAAGTAGATAGCTTAAAGTAATTGATGAATGGTAGAAACATCCGGTTTCTTCACTTTAGTAGGAGTACGAATGCAAACTTGACCTGAACATTAACAGTTCATGTGGCTTACATTATTAAAACTCAGTGTAAACAATACAAAGATATTAGAGAGCAATATTTTACTGCTGTTGCTGTATTTGACTGCTGTAGACTAGTAGCAAAATATGTTGCACCCTGCCATGAGCTTCACGACTCTGTGGACCTCCTGTCCCACGAGACCAATAATTAATGTTGCTTATTAAAGAATAATTCATTTGTTGTAGGTCCATCGAAACATGATGAACCTACAACAATTCTCACTGTTCCATATTCCCTCGTGTTCTTCAGGCCTTTTTGCCTTTTGTGTTGTTATCGTTGTTATACTCTTCTATATAGTTAATAGTGTAAATTCTAATGAGCATATTTGGAACGTGACAGGTGGCGTTGGTGAATTCATCCGATAGGGCTGCTGGGTGGGGGGATCTGACAAAAAGAGGTTGTGTCTTTAGGACACATGAATCTTGATATCTTAGATAAAGCATCATCCCCTCCACACAAAGCTGAATCCAGGCTTGGCGCCGTAAAACATGACACCTACTCTTCAGTCAACTGAGACGGCCGCTAATCTCCGTAGCCTCGAATGTTATTGCAGCGTAGACAGAAAAAAATTATGTTCAATACCCCCCCTCCAGACCTTTACATTATGTCCAGAGAGGAAGAGACGGAGAACAAAAAGCAGCTGCTGCTGTTTCACATTAAAGCGCCTGGACCCGACTGAGGAGACTAACACTTCAGC
>JAJHUR010086483.1:0-15223 GCA_027495735.1 Lutjanus campechanus
TGGAAACTGGCTGAAACACTCTGTTGGATGATGGGTCCATCAGTTAAACATTATTGGATAAGATGGGGATTTCTTGCAGTGCGAGAAGGAAAATTTCTTTTTCATCACGAGCCCTCTTGCTGAGGTGCCAGCTGGTGTTTCGCCTCCAGAGCAGCGGGGAGCGAGGTGCTTTGCTCGAGGGCACTTAGTTATATAAAACTACAGAGAGTTGAGTCCAGGGTCAACCACAAGGCCGACATACCCGAACTTTTCATCTTTAATATCAACCCTGCAAAATCCTGCTTAGATTTGCCATTTTTATTTGTATCTTTCACAGCAGCAGTTTGACAGTTTGGGAAATATGCTTGTGTCCACCATGAGGTTGCTAGGCAACCAGCAGATAATCTAGGAAGTCACTGCACTCCGCAAAGAAATACTCCCGAACATAACCTCCATAAAACAACAAAGGGATGATTTCACACTTTGATTTTTGAACAAATGAAACAAACAAGCTATAACATGTTAGTAAGTTAAATTTAAAGGTGGTGGCAGGTGGATTTAGTTGCCTTCAGACAAAGCCAAGCTAGCGGTTTCTCCCTGCTTCCAGTCTTTACGCTAAGCTGAGACAACGCCTAATGGCTGTAGCTTCACATTTAAAGGAGTAGTTCAGATTATTTGACGTGTGGTTTTACAAGATATCTACAGTCAGTGTATGACCTACAGTAGATGCAGGTTGACAGGCCCCCAGTTTAGAGAAGCAGAGAGCAGCACCAGCACAAAAGCTAAGCAGTGAACTGCTGTGGACAGAGTCAGCAACAAAATGGAACCAGTTTAATTCTGCGCTATGTTTAGAATATTTTCCCTGCTTTACTTTATCGTCAGAAAGCCAATTTCAGAGCCAAATATCACTCTCTCTAAAGCAACCAAACTCCATTGGCAAAAAGAGTAATTTTACCTCACAGAACACAAGAGTTGCGCGTCTGCTTCTGCCTCAATCTGCTCGTTCGTTTGTGATTTTGGTGTAAATTTGGTGAATCTGAACGAACCCTTTAAAACACCAAAGTCACACAATAACACAAACAAACTAACAGATCTAGGCAGCGGTAGTCCAGCAACTCCTGTGTTCTGCAAGATAAAATTAGTGATTTCACCCATGGAGTTTGGTTGGTTTGGAGAGAGAACAATATTTGGCTTGTGTTTTCCTGTCAGAAAAGGCCGTCCGATGGCAAATTGAAGCAGTAAAAATATTTTAAATATAGCGTACACTTAAACTGATGCTGTATTTTTTCAGGTGGCCACAATATGTTTTACTGCTGGCCCTGTGAACGGCAGTTCATTGCTTAGCCTCTGCACTGGTGCCCCTCTCTGCTTCTCCAAACTGGGGGGCGTGCCGACCGCCAACCGTACCACCGTACCTCATCCAATCAAATAAATCGAACCGTCCCTTTAACATACAGACTTGAGAGTGCTACCATTCCTCTCATCCAGCTCTTTATAAGAATGCAAATAAATCCTAATTTGTCAAACTAGTGCTTTAAGTCTTTAAATGATCTATATAATGTTCTAATATTCATGTGCATTTCACTGCCTGGACCAGCTTTTAAAGGCTTATTAGATGCTCTCATATGTTTCCTATAAGGCGTTCTTTAAAAAGAACAGAAAGAATCCCTCATATCCGTTATATTTGACTGGAAAATTGAAGCAAAGGCTGTAGACTGAGAGGACATAATTTGGTCAGTGTGTTAAATCATTACATATTTGGCTCAGAGGGAGCTGACAGGGAGCACGGCTCTTGGATGATCCACTGATGTGAGTTTTTCTCCCCCCCCCCCTTTTAAAGAGCCTCCAGACGGATCCTTGCGCTCCAAATAAAACACACACAAGACCAACATGATTTTTTTGGACTTCACCTTGCAGTCACACCCCGTGAATTTCAGCCAGTGCGGTGACAAGAATCAGCCAGATTATATTGGATTATAACGCCACACTGATTCCATCTCGTGCACGCTCCTGCATTATTAATCTGACAGTAATGTAGCACGCCGCGCGCAATGAATCTCAGACAAAGAAAGCCTCCATGTCTCTCTCCTTTTTTTTTATGTTTACTCTGGTGTTTTTTTTTTTTCCCTTCTTCTCCTCCTCCTCTGTGTATCAGAATGTCCGTCCAGATCCCTTCATGAATTATTCATCAGGTCCCCCGGCCCTAATCCTCGCCTTTGTGTGGCTGTAGTGCCAGTGCGCCTCCAGGGATCTGGTTTACTGCATCGGCTGGACGCTGTCACTGTCACACATCTCTGTAATTTCTCCTAGAATATTCCTACATTGGCTTATAGCTCGCCTGCGATACTCCGAGTGTTGATTTAGTGACCTGATTTTGCTGTGATTTCCTCCTAAGATGCCTCTTTAATGCCTTCTCAGTGTTCCTCCAGTGTCTGAAGGCAGTTAAATGGCATTTTTCAACCTCTCATGCTGTATAATGAATTACAATATCTGCATTTTTCATAACTAAGCTGATAGTGATCTTATTGTTTACTCATATATAAAGATATCTCTTTGATTTTCCTAAAATTTGAGCCCTTAGAGTGTAAAATCTTTCAATTTTGTCCAAATATCCCATCTTGCAGTGCGTCTGTGGGGTCCAATGGGTTTATAGTGACCTAATTTTTACCTCCTCTTGTGTCTCTATAATATTCATAAGGGCTTAGATCGTCTCCTGTGTCTTTATTGTGACCTAATTTCAGTTTTTGCCACTATTTGTCTCCTGTGACATCTCTAAGATACTCCTACAGGGACACATTGTCCATTAGTGACTTAATCATAACATTAGGCATCGATATAAAATTTGTAAATCAACATGATATTCCTAAATTGTGACATTATGGCAACATCTGATCTAACAAAAATGTGCATTGCCCTAATTTTTGCCTCCTGTGACATCTCCAAGATTCTCCAACAGGGATACATTGTTCACTAATGACTCGATCATGACATTAGTGTCTCCTATCGGTATAAAATCCCAATCAAACCTGTAAATACTCATGATATTCATGCATATTTGCTCTACTATCCATAAAACATGTGCATTACCCATATTTTTTGTCTCCTTTGACATCTTCAAAATACTCCCACAGGGATACAGTGTTCAATAATGACTGTATCATGACATTAGTGTCTCCTCTTGGTGTAAAATCTGACAAAATATGACATTAATGCAATATTTGCTCTAATATCCATAAAAAATGTGTATTACCCACATTTTTTGAGGACATATTCTCCAAAATCTTATTTATTTCCGGTTTGCATTGACTGGAAAATGTCAAAACCATTGTGGTGTTTAGAATAATGTCACCGAATTTTACTAGCCAGCAGTCTATCATTGCCAGTTGAGTGTGAAGTGCTTCCTAACCTACAATCCGAGCCTCACTGACCTCCTTTCTGGCTGCCCTGTGGGAGTGCGTTTAGGTACCCTGAATCCACAGAGAGGACGTGCTGCTGCTGCAGCAAGAAATTTAAGCAATAGAGGGGGAAAAAATGTGGTAGAGCTTTTTTTTTTTTTGCATGATTAAGGTGCACGGTTGAAGGGCAGTTTTTCTTACCGTGCACAGACAGCGGGATCAAGTGCAGAGCCAGGACGCACGACAGCAGCGTTAGTCTCCAGCATCCCGTGCAAAAGCTCGCCTCCTTCCCCTGCATCCTGATAGCCTCAGATGATCAGATAAGAATTTTTTTTTTTAAAAAGAGAGAAAATCCTGGTGCTAACTGCGAGAATAGAGTTCAAAAATGTGGCAAAAAAAAAGTAATCCGGACAAGTCGATTTGTTGATTTGCGTGCAGTCTAGACTCCAGCCTCCCTGCGCTGCTCCTCCATAGCCGCTTGGTCTCAGCTGTCTCCTCGTATCCGCTGCTGTTTCACACACTGAGGGGTTGGTTACGGCTCCATTGCCACAGAACGGCGGTCGGAGACGGTGAGGCGGAGGGTGGGGTGGTGGTGGTGGTGGTAGTAGTGGTGGTGGAGGCGGGGGCAGCGTTTGGGGGCGCAGACGCACGCCGTGGCTCGGCTTGGCTTCAGTTTGGCTCGGAACGGATCGGTGCTTTCGGCACTTTGTGGCTGAGAGGGAGACAAACGCACGGCGGAGTGCAGCGCGCCCGGCAGCCTTCTCATCATCTGGGGAGGGGGGGTGAAAGAGGGTTGTTGATGCCCCCCCTCCTCTTCATCACTCCTCCTCCCCCCTCTTTCCCAAGACTCTTCCCTCCTCCTCCCCCTCCTCCTCTCTCCATCCTTCCCTTTCCGAAAACTTTTCCTGTTTTTTTTACATCCTTTTCCAGACATTTTTCTTTCTCTTCCTTCCTAATTTTCTTCACTTCCCAAGACTTTTAGCGAGACTTTTTTCTTTTGCCTTTAAGCTTTTGCCTTTTCAAAAATGGTTCACTTCTTTTTCTCCTCTTAAATCACCTCCTTTTCCTCTTTCAACAGTTTTTACAACTTTGTTGTTCTTCAAAACACCCGTGTTTCTATTCCTCAGACTATCTGACTTCCTCCACTCTTTCCAAAACTTTGTAAAAGGTTTTTCTTCTTTCTTTTCCTCCAACATGACTCTTCTCTTCCGCAACTTTACCAAGATATTTCCACTCTCCTTTCTACACCTAAAATTTCCCGACCTTTTCATCATCCAACACTTCCATTTCCACAAACTCCTCTTTTCCAAAGAAATTTTCCTCATGTTCCTCTTTGCTTCTTCCAAAATATTTTAATATTTCCTTTTTTTCTTTTCAGAATGTTTTTGGACTCATGCACCATTTCAAAGATTTCTTTTCTTCTGTCAGATCTCCATTTCCAGACATTTTCTTTCCTCCTCCTCATAGTCTTCTTCATCTTTCAAGACTTGTCCTCTTTATAACAGTATTTCATTTCTTTACCTCGTCTTAAATCTCCATAAATATACTTTTTGTCTTTGTCCCCCTTTTCCAGACATTTGTCGTCCTTCCCTTGCTCCCAATGTTCTTCTTCTTTCAAGTTTTTTTTTCATTTTTAAGCTACTTCTCTCTTTCCAAAGATGTCACTTCTTTTCTCCTCTCAAATCCTCTACTTAACATATTTTGTTCTTTTTTGTCCTCACTCCTGCGCTGTTTCCAAGATGCTTAACTTCCTCTTCTCTCCTTTGCATTTTCCATCTTCCCAAGACAATTCTCTTCCTCATAATTTTACTACTTTTTTGCACTTAACTTGTCCTTTTTCCTAAAGATGTTTCACTTCTTTCCCCTCTCTCAAACCCCCACACACTGTTAATTTTAACAAGTCAAGTTTACTTTAAAAAATTAGGAAACCGATTGCTTTGAGGAAAGTAAGTAAAAGAACTTAACTGTGTAAAGTTGTGCATTATTGCCAACAACTTATTCAGAAAAAACAAGTAAATATTATGAGTATGAGGACAAAAAGTACTGGGCACTCAGTGTAGGAAAGTAAAATTAAAATATGATAGGAATTAAGTAAAAACACTATTTAATTTAAGACAATGACAATGTTTGACAGTGCATGTCTCCCTCCTTTTCCTCTTTCAACATTTTTTCCAACTTTGTTCTTCAAAACATCCATGTTTCTCTTCCTCAGACTATTTGTCCTCCCCTTTTCTTCGTCTTCGTTTCCCAATATTTTACTTTTCTGCACCTTTTCCAAGACGTTTCCATTCCCTCTTCCATCATGTTGTCCTCTCCTTTCCCTAAAATCTTTTCATCCCCGAAGACATCCCCATTCAAAGTATCTTTATTGTCTCTTACAGAGAAACTGATTTGCAGCCAAAAACAACAAACACCTGTTTCATTTCTTTTCCGGAGACATTTTCCACGTTCCTCCTCACCTCTTCATCTTTCAAGACAGTTTAATACATTTTCTTCTTTCTTCCTTTCAGACAATGTTTTGTCTTCACTCCTGCACCATTTCAGAGACGTTTCCCTCTCTCCTCTCAGATGTTTTCTCCTTTCCATTTTTCAATCCTCCTCTCCTGAAATCTGTTCTCCCTTCACAAGACACATCCCTGTTCCTCTTTCCTCCATCGCCCAGCATCCACTCTTCATCCTTCCTTATACTCATACTGAAGCTGAGAGGAAAGTTGAAGTTTGTTAGCAATAATGCTAACAAGGCAAAATCATGTTGATCCTTGTGCCATCATCTGTGCCATCCTATGTGCCAAAACTTTTAAAAATAGAGGTGTTGGTGTATACGGCCCAGTCTCATTCCCATGTTGTCACATACCAACAATTTGTCCCCGCCCCTTTGTGACTCATACAGATGTGATCAGTACCTGTTAGCGGATCACAGTGACGCCCCGAGCATTTCAAGTGACTGTAATCTAAACCCGTCCGAGGCTGTATAAGACACCCCGGGCTGTTGGCGTAATTTAAAGAGTGAGAAACTCCACACATGGAGGAGGTGGGGTGGACGGATGGCTCAAAAAAAAACCCACAAGACTTTTATCCAGGAGACTGGAGTTTGTGCCCCGTGTGAAACCAAAACGTTATTAAAAGTTATAACTTTAGTGACTTTCATCATGTGACTTTCGTGTTGCGAGCCACTTCAGTGATGTCACATGAAGTATGTTACAAAGTTAATGTAACCCTAAACATGGTCTCTCAAACGGGGTCAATAGTGTGTTAAAAGAGATTTTCTGGCCACAAACAACAGTTTTCTGATGCTATCGTGCTGACCTTTATTTCACTAAAATTCTAACTGGATCCTTTTTTATTATTGTTTATTTGGATCCAGCTGCTCCTCCTGGAGTCCATATATTAGTTGCTTCCCCAATTATTAATAATTGATAATAATTGTGGGATGGAGGGACGTGATTTTTTGCGGCTTTCGAAGGAAGGCATGCCAGAAAAAGTTTGGGAACCGCTGGACTCGCAGGCTTGTCCATTTTGCAGAGAGAACTGGAGGTAAGCTAGCTACGTTTTAGTCCTGTCTCTATTTTCCGTTCACATGATGCATCATGTTGCCACGACAGTTTAGGATGCTCTGTTTGTCACTTAATGCAGGTGTAGTAAGAAAACAAAGGCTCTGACCTCAGGGGAATCGATTCGTCGCTCTGCTTCAACTGTGCAAGAGCCTGATAACGGCCGAACAAAATCTCTGACATGTCTAAAATTCATCCGAGTGTCCGATGGCCATTTGGGAGAACTCCACCCTCTTCTCTTTGAAATTTTAATTTAAAAAATCCCTTCCTTTTCCCCTCCTGTACTTATCGCCTTGCCTCAGTTCCTCCTCTACCTTCCCTCCCTTCCTGGAAACACATTCCTCCTCTTCTTCCTTCCTGCATCCCAAGACATCCTCCCTCCTCTTCCGCCTCCTCCTCCTATATGACACCTTTCCCCATCTTTTCCACCTCTTCTCTTCCTTTCCCCAAACTTTTCTACCTCCTCCCTCCCTCTGTTTCCCAAAGCTTTCAGTTATTTGCTATTCATCTGTGAGTGTTGGATCTCAATGGGAGTGCACACTCTGCTCTGGACACTTTTTTTTTCTTCCCAGGGGAATTTTCCAAGGAGCTTAACTTCCCCTCCTCACTCTGTGTGTGTGTGTGTGTGTGTGTTGGAGAGGATGAAGCAGTTTGAGATTATGTACAAAAAAAAAATAAAAAAATAAGTGTGGTGTTCGATGCCGTCAAAACAAGAAGCTTTGTTTAATGGTGTGACACAGAGAAGCAAACAAAAGGGGGGAGGAAGAGGAGGAGGAGGAGGAGGAGGAGGAGGGGAGGCATGGGGGTGTCTGGGTGAAAGGTGGGGGGTTGGAGGGGTAAATGGGGAGGGTGCAGCGCACGGTGATGAATGCCCAAGGGCCCCGGGGGTAATGATGGTGGTGGGGGTCGTGGGCATTCTTCCACACACACACACACAAAAAGCATAAAGAGACAGAGGGGCTGGGCAACAGGAGATGTTTTGTGTGTGTGTGTGTGTGTGTGTGTGTGTGTGTGTGTGTGTGTGTGTATCTGCAGTCGGTTGTTTACATGTGCATGTGGGAGCAGAAGAAATGCCAGATTAAAAAAAAATTCCAAAATGTTTAGTGGGATAGAAAATGTGTTCGGTGAATTGTGAAAAGTAGGTCAAGAGGACATTTTGGTGGCCTCCATTTAAATAATATAAAATATGGTCTCATTCTGCTGGAGAAATGTTTCGGGAAACACTGTGTGAACAATGTGAATCCTGCCCCAAAAAAATCTTGATTAAGGGAGAAATCTGTAATATAATCACCGTAATAAATCATAAAATAACCACGATATGGCATCAAAGATCAAGGAAACATGTTAAGTTGAAATACTCGCAGTACTACAGCTGCAGTATCCCCCTTTGAAAGTTCTGTTCCAGGCCAGAATAACTTTTTTAGTTCAAACTGAGTTCAAATTAATGCTGAATGTTTGCAGAATGAGTGTCTGTTTATGAGTCGTATGAAATCTTTAATCATCTTGTAGAAGGCGTAGCTGTTTATAACTGTTAAACTGGAAGAAATCTAAATGGAGTTTGGCAGCCAGTGAGACAGGTAGCCACTTAACTCAGAGTCCAGAGATGCGTTTTCAGAACAGTGGGCTTTTGTTTTCAGGATAACAGGCTCAGCGATACATTGACAGTCGTAAACAGCTGATCAACTTACAATTCAGGACTAGTTATCACTTGTCATTGTTAATTTACGATGTTGTGCGTTTCCTGCAGAGCTTCCCTGAGTCTAGGGAGGAGGGAGCGGGAGGAAAATAGGATTTCAACCTATTTAATATACAGTCTATGGCTCCAACTAACTATTTAGACTGCAGTACTCATTTCTGCACGTGCAGATGTTTCATATTGCTCCTTTAAGTAGTAAGCAACTGTCATTTCTTCCTCTTTTTCTGCCTCGTGCACAGACAGATCCACATAAGCATCAGTTTATTCATTCTGAACACAATAAAATCATATTCAAACTACTGACCGTCCTGCTTACTATTGCTTTCATCTGATTGCACTCTATGACTGGTTATATCTGTTGCACTGTGTGATCCCAATATGAGCTGACAGCAGCGCTGGACAGGAGGACAATAACAAAACATGTCTCATCTGTTATGAACTTCAACTTCGGGCACATTTTGGTTGCATCTTCCATGTTTGAAATACGGTGTCCTGCAAATCTAATAAAGCGGGATATTTGTCTTTTCATCCATCTTTTCCTCATTTTGACTTATTATTGTCTGCTGAGTCGTCATCTGGCAGTTGTCTCAGTACTATTTTAAAATCTCACAATCAATGCTCATTAATTTCCAACATTATTCGGTGTTCCATTTACCTCAGAAGCAGATGTCACACCCGAGTTGACTCGTGTTCCAGGAGCCGACAACGAGACGGAAAACCAAGATGGACGCCTCCAGGAAACCCTTAAAGGATGAGACACAAAAGACAGAAATGCTAATAAACCTACAGCCTTTACTACTGTTGATATGCGAAGCAGCAGTCGTGTATTTTGAGGTTGGGAATCTCAGAAATTCCGATTTCCCGGTTCAAATGCCATGCACCATGAGCGTGTTAACAGGCCCACAATGATGCTAACATGCTGATTGTTTAGCAGGCATAATGTTTACCATGGTCACCATCTTAGTTTAGCATGTTAACACACTAACATTTGCTAATTATCACTAAACACAAAGCACAGCCGAGGCTGATGGGAATGTCCTTATTTCTGCAGGTATGTTTGGTCATAAACAAACGTGAAATTTTCACCTGATGGTGGAAGATTAAAGAAATCACTACAATTTTTACAATTCATCCTCAGAGGAACATGAACATCAGACCAGATTTCATGGCAATTCATCACATATGTCAGCTTCAGGATGGCAGTACAGGAAAAGTCAGGGGATCATCAAAGTCGGCAGGATTCACCCTCTGTGAAACATGAATGTTTGTTCCAGATTTCATGCCGATCCATCAAGTAGTGGTTGAGAAATTTCAGTCTGGACCAACTGACTGATAGAACCAGAGCCACGTCGTTAACATGGCTCAAAAATCAACTGTGAACTGTCAAGAACAACAAAATGCAGTGTTCACAAATTAAAACTTGCAAGTTGGTGTTTAAATCCATTTAAGATTAGTGCAGTGTTCCCTCAGAATGAGGTGATTACTTGGCCCCCCCGGAAGAAGGGCTTGCAGTGTTTTCAAGAACCACTCATCAGATTGACTTCAGATTCAACACTACACTCCTCTGGGTCCTCAGCAATACACCCGCCAAGTGTGAAGTTCATCGGATAAACAGTTCTCGAGAAAAGCAAAGGACAGTGATACACACATACAAGCAGAGATTCCTTCCTTTATAGTTAGATGATGCTTCTACAGCGCTGGCACCAAATTACACACGTCCACCAAATGTGGTCACAATAGCACCAAGCGTTCAGGAAATATGACATTTTTTGTAATATAAGCCGCACCCACAGCATTTGATTAAATTATGAGGGCTAGCTATAGCAATAATCTCAAAAAGTAACTTTTCCCAGCTTGGTCCATAGATGTTTTGTACCAAATGTGGTGACGGTTGCTTGAAATCTGTATGAGCAGCAGTGAAAAACAGATTTGGAAAAATTTTCAAATGAGCGAAAATGGCCAAACTGCACCAAACGCTGCACTCTTTTACAGTAGGTCCCCAGCAAAACATCCGACAAGCGTGAAGCCGACTGGATGAATGGTTGTTGAGAAAATCAAAGAACATCCACATACAGAGATTCCTAAAGGGACAGAAATTTAGAGTTATTGGCCAAAGAGATTCCTGCCCTCTCTCCAAAATAATGGAGCTAAATGACTTTCGCCTTGCAGTGCTGGAAGACCTAAAAAATATATTTGAAAAATTAAAAATTCAAAGAGTCTCCTCCCAAAAACCATGACCCAGTCATGGGGTCAGGGGGAGGTAATATTTTGGGGTGAACTGTCCCTTTAATAGTTAGATAGACCAAGACTGACTTGTTCCCCAGGAGGGGTTGATCATTTAATTTATAAAATATCCACTTCCAAGTTGCTTTTGTGCAACAAACAGTCAAAACTGAGAAGCTGAAACCAGAGAATTTCAAGCAATTTCTGCCTGATAAATAAGTTCAACGGTTAGTGTGAATCTGTCTCGCTGGCATCAGATCAGATGCACAGTGACACAGCTGATGACAGGAAACAGGATGTGAAGTGATTCTGAGGCTCGAGGTCTTTATTATAATAGAACAACCTTGATGTTCACTGTACACACACACACACACGGACCTCAGCCTAATTCTGTCTGGCAGCTCGCCGTTGGTTTTCCAGTATTTTGGGGTTAATTCCTCTTACAGCTATCATGTCCGATTGAGGGTCACGTGCTGTTGTTGTGACAGTCGCGGCCAAACGCTTTAGTGATATTAAAAAGGGGACAGTGCTCATCAACACATGGATTAGAGACATTTAATCCCTCTTGTTCACCTCCGAAACATAAAGACCCCCCCCCCACTGCGTATGATTCTCAGAGGGAATAAGTGCAATATGCCACCCTGAGCAGAACAAACATTTATTACATCCCTCATCACACATCTTCTCTCCTCTATTTTTTTTCATACTGCAAAGCAACATAATAAATTTTATTTTTTAATAAAGTTGCACAAACATGGAAACCCACATTTGGCTACAGCTGTACCTGTCATCCAGAACAAAATAAGTCATTTTTTGTTTACCTACAAATGTAATTTCTTCATTTTTCGTGGTGCAGAGTGCAAAAGTAATAAAAAAAAAAGTTGCAATAATGAAGAGATTCTCAAATTTACTTTGTAGGAAAAAGTCAAAAAAAGAATGAATGTTTGGGTCCATTATTTTGATCTAAGCTCTGAAATAATTTTATACACAATTTTCTTACTTTTATATTAATGCCACTGTAGGTGATTAGTGCTAACTAGCTCACCTCGTTTGATTAAAGGAGCAATGTGTAAAATATGGCCACCTGTCAAAGCTAACTTCAACCTTACAGGGGGCAGCAGCACATCAGCAGAGTAACTGCTTACTGTAACTATCTTTGGCTGTAGTTAGCCTCAGTTAGCCGTGCAGCTAGAGGTCCTTTTATGCCTCGAGTCTGGCTGGACGTGCAGGTCGACGCACCGGTGGGAGTATTTATGTTTACATCATGGAAAATGGAGCGAGACAGACGGAGGCCAATCCGACGACAGGGAATACCGTACTGAGGTACAGCTCCAAACAGGACTCTGACTCCAGAGGGGGGCGATGAGGATGACAAGCAGGGACAGGAGAGGCGTGAAGTGGGGAGAAGCGAGAGGGAGGCTGGGGGCATCAGAGACGCAGCTGGGAGCCAGAATATCTTTACATCTGACATGGTGGATTAAGGATTTACTTTCAAGTGATTGTTGAACAGCGGAAAGACAAACTAACCTGTTGATTCTAGCAGACACGTCACATCTGCATCCCGGTTTTTGATCTGTTCTCCACACAGCTGAACGTCTCACCAACTGCATTTCAGAAGAGGAGAATTTTGTCAGCCTGCACACATTTCCTCACTCAATGTTTCTTCTTTACTTTTCATTATTTTTGCAGTGTGTGTGTGTGCGCAAAAAGTGTGCGAGATATTTTTGCTCTTTGATATTTTCAGAGCCATCTTTTGCTTTAATGACAGCTTTGCACACTGTCGGTATAATCTGAACTGTTTCTTATAAAAAACAAAAAAAAAAAAACATCGACTGAGAAGTGTGTCCAAATTTTTTGACGAGTCTGCACAGGGTGTTTCCATTTAGTGGACCGCTATGCTGTTTCTGACGTCCTGGCTGCTGATCTGCTCTGTGCAGAGTGCTGCTGGTTGAATTGCGTAGAATGGCCGCGATCAGCTCCTGTGCCTGTGGCACAGCCATAACACGATGCAGCCGCGCCTGGTGCAATCAAGCCATACGAAATTTTGGTGGGTTTAGTTTCTGTCGAACAAGCTCGTCTTAGTTTGGTAAAAGACAAAAACCTGAATTCAGAAGGTGTGCGGTTTATTTCCTATCTTGACATTTTGTGAGTTTATTTTCGTTTGTTTGTTTTTTTTTTGTCAGACTATAAAAGCTAAGAGAGCATTTGAAAGTATAAACCTCTGCTTGCACACATCTGCCAGCTGAAACCACACTGGCCTCTTGATAGCTGGTTAGCATGCTAACTTCAGTAAATATCTCTGCAACAAAACACACACAGACGTCTTCGACATAACGTCACAACTGTTACTTCTTCACATTCTTGATAAAATTGACTACAGTGCCTACAGGAAGCTGTGATCATCACAACAATTAATGCAAATTCAACCAACCTCTGTGAATTCTGCACCACCTTGCAATTTTAAAACACCCAGAACAGACTTTTTATTTTTTTGCTTAATGCCTAAAAACATTGCAACATAAATCACTTTTTTTTTTTCTAGAAATGTTGCAGAGAAATCAGGTATTTTAGGCCACAACAATCCCCCAAAACCTGTGAAATCCTGAAGTGACTGATATTAGTTCATGTTTTTATCTTTTTTTTTTCAAAAGTAGATGTTGTTTGATATAAAATGGTTAGAAATAAGACTAATTAAGGTCTCATTCCATTTAGTGTAGCAGAGCTTTTCCAGTGAGCCAACACAAGAGCAGCACCATGACTCTGTTTGACCTGAATAGAATCATTGGTAACACCAGTGTTTATTATTTCATATTAACGTGGGTGCTGCATAAAAAAGGCCTTATAGGTGTGAAAGGCAACATTAGAGCAGGAACAACAGTTCATGTAAGCATGTGTTAACACCTCTTATATCATCAGAGCAGGTCTAGTGACCCGTGCATGAATCAGATTTCTCACTAGTGTGAATTCGGTGTTGTTCCATCATTCTCAGTCCGAACAACTGGAACAAACACAGTTAACAGCCAGTCTGCAAGTGTCTCACGGCAGACCTGGGGTCATTTTATGACCTATATCTCTATACATGCAGACTGAATTGTATCTACTCTAATTAGCTCATATCTGTAACAGATATGTGGTAATGAGGACAGAATCTGGCCTCGCAGCTCATTTCATAAAGATGTTGTTTGCCACAGATCGCTCTGGTTCCCTCCACGACAAGCCGAGAGGATTTTTTACATTTGGGTTTTGTAGTTGTGCAGAAAATGACACGCAAAATATTCACAAAAAGAAAGGAACACCACTTTTATTATTTTTTGAATCACCAGAAGTAATAAGCTAACATTCGGCTATAAACAAACTACACCACGGTCACATGACCTCAGCATCACTCCCATTTAACGTGTCCCAACCACAATCGACTCAGGTGCATCGTTCACACATGTGCATCTAGTCTCACACATCAGAAACGCTCTCATTTTAATCTGTGCAGCTGTTTCCACCAGCTCTTCGCGTCTCCCTTCGCAGTTGCATCTGACGGGTGTAAAACACAACATGAAGCCATTATTTAGACATCGGGTCTGTTTTTTTTTCAACAATAAGCACATAAACATGAAAAGGCATTGAAAAACATTTTTATCCATATGAGTATGTTCCAGTTTAATCGCCCTAAATCTTACCCAGCAGCCTAAATCTTTTCTGCGGTGTTTTCATAGGCAAACTGTACATTTACTGCCAATAAACGAATTCACTGCTCAACTTTAATCCATCTGCTCTTATTGCCAACACCTATATGACCTGAGCGCAGCCACCTTTTTCCCTTCTTTTACTCATCCACACACACACTGCAGTGCTACAATCATATGTATCGTGTTGATAGAAAAACAGATCAAGAATATTCTCACCTATCGAGAGAAAACTGCACACTGCACATACAGAGCGGTTTAGACAAGGGGTGGGTGACCAGTGTTCAGCATGATGACGTTTAATGTCCAAGACAACCTCTGTCGTCTTGTCAGTAACCACCTTCTTAAGACACGTAAAAGCCTCAAAATTCATGAACAGGGTATTTACTGACCTACTTTATGCTGTAGAACAAAACATGAACATCTCTTCTGCTTGTGTGAAACACAAACCTTATTCAGGCATCTGATTAAAAACCCATTCAAAAGAAACTCATTTCCTTTAAGATGAGGGATCCGGACATGCTAATATGCTAACTCACTTCTGCGTTTTAGGACTCATTCCTGCAGCTCTTGGCAGACAAAAATTGGAGATAAAAATCCACAGTCCTTGTGCGATGACCCCTCTGCTAGTTCCTCTGTTTGTTTCACTCAGCTGTGGCTGTTCTTTCTCCTTCGGGCTGCTGACCGATTAGAAGCTAA
>JAJHUR010086484.1:0-27377 GCA_027495735.1 Lutjanus campechanus
CTTGCAAATTTGACACGTTTGACAGAAGAGATCAGAGTGTCCACATATTCAGAAGCAACATAGTGGGGTATCTTCTTGGTGGAGGTTATCAGGGCCATATGCAGAGAGCGCTGAGAGAAAGACTATAGTACTTCCATCTCTTGTGCTTTTATTTTTGATTTTAAAAAATCAGTGTATTTATTATGAATTGATATTCTCCTTAAAATTGAACTTCAATCAAAGATAAAGGATGGTGCTCTTTGTGATAAAGATGCGAATACAACATGATCTACCACGAAATATTAGTTCTTTATCAAAGAGACATTTTGGCTGTTTTGCCTTAGTAGAGTAGATAGATAGAGTAGTAGATAGCATGTTTAATTACCTACAGTAGATGAGAAGCAGAAGCAGAGAGGGGCAAAAGCATGGCTATTATAGCACTCCAGGCTAATACTGTAGATGTTGCTGTGATATCTCTGCACCACAGCAATATATTTTTTGTCAAAACAAAACAAACATTTTTCTTTAGGAATTTAAGAGTGTGTCTGCTCCTGAACATGCACAAACCAGTGCATGTGTGTGTGTGTGTACAGTGCGTCTGAATGTGTGTCACCTATAAACACCCAGGTGGTATATGCGTCTTCATCGGTGTTGTGACAGCTTGCCAGCCTGGTTTTGGCAGGCGGGAGATAGTGCTTCCCTCAGCTCTCCCGATAATCAAAGAGTAAACATGTCGAAGCAAAAGTGGGTTACCTGGATGTCAAACTGACAAAAAAAGTCTACCATTTATATATCCCATCTACCACCTCTCCATAAGATTTAGCTTATAACTAAATTAATATTACCAGGGAAACAAACTCATTTAAATAAATGCCACAGACATTTGTACATTTCTTTCATTTTCAGCATGTCAAAGAATTCACTGAAGACTTTTTCCTCCACCAAAGAAATGAGGAGAGTGAACTAAAAATATGACAAATAAGCTTTAGAGTCAGTTTGTATGTATCAGTACAGAGAGCAGGGATAATCCCAGAAAATCCACTCAAACTTGTGAACTGACTTTTGTGAGTAACTGGGCCTCAATGATGAACAGGACCAATTTAAATAGAGAGTTGCTGATTACATACAGTAATGTCTTCTGTGTCAGTATTGCTTCAATATTTAATTAGCCTTAGAGGGCCAGTGTGTAAAATTTCATGGCATCTAGTGGTGAGCATGCAGATTGCACAACACCCTCCCCTTCAAAACATGTAGGTGAAACTACAGTGGCCGTTAATCTCACTGAAAGGCTAAAGGTACACAGTGGTAACTACAGAAGCTGTGAAAGATTTTCAAGTATTTAGATGTAGTTCATAAGGATTAAATGTATCTATGTGTCTGTCTTCCATTAATTCTCTTGATATTTACATTAAAATCAATATATTGTCATTAATTCTACAATTTAATACATTTAAATATGAGGTTTATCAGTGGTGTAACCAAATCAAATCACATTGACTTAAAAGTTAAAAGAATTCAAGAGTCAAAAACTGTGATGGCTTTATGTTGAGATCAATTAGCATTAGCAGTTTAGTTGTTTGTTTGTTTTTTTCCCCCTGTCCATAATGATTGGATTTAGTTACTTATGTGAATTATCAAGATGCCTTTCTATCAATATTCTTAAAGTACATATAAAAGCTGGGGAGAATCGAATCAAATTTAGCTTTAGCTAAGGCTAACTGTGGCTATCTCATGAGCTAGCTTTCACTTAATGTTGCACTCCTGCTTTAGCTGTGTAGCTGTCAGGTCAGTTTTTCCCCAATATGTAGTTACTGTGTGTTTACTTTGTAGGACAGAATTGTAGAAACATGGTGGCACAACATGGAAACCTCCATGAAAGAGGACTTGCTATGCCCTCTGTAGATATAAATGACTCATTCTAAGGTAATGGAAGCACAACAATTCTTATTTTCAAGTGACTGTACACTAATGAAAAGATACTTCTGGATATCATCTGCCATATTCTGCTAATAATTCCCTGAAACTCTTACATTATACTATCATTTTTTTTAATGTCACCTGACCTTATGTTTCTTGCAGACCCTGAGCAGAATGTGCTTATCAGTCATCAAAATTCTAATTCTTAATATCTTCATAAACTTAAATCACATTTTTAATAGTATTTATGCTTGGCAAACCCAATCCAATGAATTTACAGTATAATAGTTCTCACTGTTAGTGGCGGAGTCCCCCATTCCCGCACAGTATTTAAAGAATAGGAAACGGTCACTGTTTGTAATAATATCTCATACATATAAGCCCCATTGTTTATTGTTCACTTTTCTACAGCTGTATCAGAGCTGCTTTAACTTACTGCTAATGACAATACATATTTCTCACCACTGCTACCTCACAGCAGAAGCATTCAACTACTGAAACACAGGGTGGCTTTTACTGTGAAACAATCTCATGAAAATGCATTGTTTTTGTCACAGAGGTTAGCGATTGTTTGCTTCTACAAAACAAGACGTTTCTGCATTTTTTGACAGCAGAACAGTTTTAAATATTGCAGAGAAGGATTTTGGAACAAGAAGGAGAAGCTAAAGTGAGCTGTCAGACAAAAAGTTCACCTCCAACTTCTCAGAAAGGTAACCAAAAATCTTTTACTGTTTACTACTCTGTTGCTGTGTGCATGAAATCAAATAGCAGTCGCTCACGGCTTGATGGAAAAAGGCCAATTATTGACAGATTTCTTCATTAAAACATCATGAGTTTCTTTGGCTGCCTCAAGAATTCTGGGACCCATAGGATGAAACCTTACCTCGTGTTACCACCTGAGCCAAGCAGTGCCACTAAATCAAGCAGGATGGAACTCAACTATTAACTTTAAAGGGATACTTTGCATTATTTGAAGCGGGATTGAATGAGGTACATATCGCTGGTGTATTACTAACAGTAGACGGTTGCTGATGCATGCCCAGTTTGGTGAAACAGAAGGAGTAATGCCGTAGACAGCAAAACTATGCTCTGGACAGTGTCAACAGCAAAATGTATTTTAGCCACCTAAAAAAAAAATCTATATCAGTTTAAGTGTACGCTACTGTATATTTTAGAGTATTCACCAGTTAACCCTGCCATCAGACAGCCTTTTTCCAAAGGGAAACTGACATTTCACAAACTAAATATCACTCTCTCTCCAAAGCAACCGCTCCACTCCCCTGACAAAATCAGTAATTTTACCTTTTAGAAAACAGGGGTTGCTGGTCTTCTGCTGCCTCTATCAGTTAGTTTCTTTGTGTTTTATATATTGTTGCATAATACACATATTTTTTAAATATATCTTCTATTTTTCTTATAATTTCTATATGCTTATATCAGAATTAGAATCAGAGATACTTTATGGATCCCACAGGTGAAATTGGGTTACATTACAGTTGCTCCCATATATTATATATAACTCCCATTAATTTCTATTCTTGAACAAGAGCACCACTAAGATAATCCAATTTTCCCCCAGGGATCAATTAAATATTTCTGATTCTGATTAAGGGTTATACATTTAAGTACTCCACGAGACTGGGTGTCTGCCTAAACATTTCAACTGAAATTAAGACTTTGAAGGGGAGACTTTCAAGTTTTTTGTCTCATATATTCAGTCAAACGGGAATATTTCTCCTCAAAGGAGAAGTCTTTAAACTTTTAATAACCCAGATAAACCTAATGACAAACTATTAGCCTATCAACAAACTATTCTGCAGCCCATCACTCGAGTCAGTTTAATCATCTGCACCTCTGGAGAAGAATGGGGTTAATATCTGAGAGCCTTCAGACTACTAGATGATTAGATTTTTTTTTTTTCTTATCGCATGAACAACAAAGTCACTTTTGAGTAATGACAGATGCAGATATGGAGTGCCTTTATTAATATGTTATACGCGGCACCATTATTACCTCATCTATCAGCGTTCATTCTATAGTTTGGCTCTGGTGTCGTTTAGAAAGCGAGCCTGCGTTGACTGACAGTGATAGCAGACAAAAGAAGATAATTGCTTACTTACTCTTTCCCATATAGCCTTTGATCCATTTTGTCTTTTCTGACAGAGAAGAGACAGCGACATAATTAAAGGCATTGTGTGGCGTATACAATCTCGGCTGCAATCACACTGGCAACCTGACAGCTCACTCTAATGTGAGTGTACCTCGATAAATAAGTAAAACCCTAGAAAACAATCCTCTCGCACTCTCTTTCTCACATTTTCTCCCAGAGAGCTTTAACACAGACCACAAAAAATAAGAGTGGGACTCTATTATTGAATGAATTTATGAATAAATTACTGCCGTGTGGCCGTATGCGAGAAAGGGTTTGGAGCACAAAAGTTTATTTTAAACAGTGCTGTTTTGTCATCTTATCAAGTGTTTGGCAGGGTAAAAATGAGATCCAATAAAAAATCTAATATCCTGCAAATGAGGAGGCGCACAGCTTCTGTATTAATATCATTAATCATCTGTCATTATGTATAAGATTGATTAAGGAGGGTGATATACTTGAAGCCTTTTTCCCTCTTTTAACTGCATGTCATTGGTTTCATGTTGCTTAGTCGGAAGTAAGCTTTTACAGACTATAGTGTTCATAGCAGCACAACAAAGCAGCACATTTTCTAGAAGACTTTTGCCTCAAGTTTGATGGCAATTGCTTTATCGACAGCACAAATGGGTGTTGACACAGAGTGGTGGTATAGCTAAAAGCTGGCCGTAAATAACAAGGAAAGTGCATGACTTGGTTCCAACAACACAAGCTACTGATATATGTTATTTCAGATCAATGTGCCAACTGAGACTAAGCAGCCTTTGGACAAAACAATCCACATTTACTTTAATGCACTGGAGCCAACATAATAGCCTACTGTTTATTATTTGTGTTGCATCCAGGATGTTAATAAGAAGCTTCAGAGCTTTACACTTCATGGATTAAATTTATAGCCTGGCATTTTCAGGAGCACTACATTTACAGTTATTACGTTAAAGGGGCACTCCACCACTTTCACACATGGAGATTGGTTTAGTCATATTGCTACTAAGTGCCACTTAGTCCGTGAATACAGGTGCATATAATTTCTTCTGTGGTTCTGGAGAGTTTTCTAAACTCTGAAAAAGACTAACGTGTTGATTCCACCGGGCACGGCTGTGTCACATTCCGGCTGATTGAGGCCATTCTGGAGAATGCTTGTGATTCTGACAGAAGCATTGCAGTGCATTTCAGAAGTGTCCTAGAAGCCACTCTCCGCTTCAAATACGCACCGGGTCTATTTTTGACGGAACCCACAACAAGCTGCACAGAACAGATCAACCTGGTCGGACACAGGTCAAAGGAACGAGTCAAACACAGCAACGGCACAGAGCATCTGGTCACTTTTCAAATTTAAACACCCTGTGCGGCCTCCCCACCATAAAAACAAACAGAAAATGAAGACTTAACTTCGTAGCCTACTTACCCATGGTAGAAGCATGACAATCAAGTCAATAAAATCAGGCAGGCAAGACAATTCACTTCTGTAACATACCTGGTAGGACATAAAGTCATGTGAAGGGCAGAACAAAACCATGTCACGAGGCCCGGTGTAATCAAGGAATAAGAGCCTACAGCCATGCTAGCAGCTTCTAATTTTTCCCAGTCATGGCATTCCATGGTGGCTTATTTTTCCCCGTAAGCTACCATTATAAAAGAGAAGTCTGTAAAACTGTTGACATGACACCTCAAATTGCAAACAAGGTAAATTATGACTCTTTCTATTATGATTTTTTTTTTAAAATCCAGGTTGATTTTATATTTAAGTTACCTCAAGCTGAGACAAGAAATTCAGAAATCTATGATGTCTATGGGCTGAGGTGGAACTTGCGGGCAGGACCAGTGGGAGAAACACTACTGCACATATTCAGTGGGTCACATACCCCGGAAGTAAACCTGGGAGCTAGAAAACTTTTCTGGAGTAAGTGCCAGGTGAGCAGTTCTCATTGGATTGAATGGCCGCATCTAGGTTTGATGCTAACATGCTGATATTTAGCATGCATTAATTACCATGTTCACAATCTTGGTTTAGTGTGTGAGCATGCTTTTATTTGTTAATGTACACAAAATACAAGACAAATGGGAATATCATTAGTTTTGAAAGTATTTTGTCATAAACCAAAGTATTTAGAAATATCAAAATTTTGATTGCAAGAGTTAAAAAGTTTGCCAAGATTGTTACAATTTATCCTAAGGTGGTAATCAGAAATTATTCAAAAACACAAAAAAGTCTATCTCATTGTGGTGCTTCATAAAAAGGTCAGGGGTCGGCAAGGTATATAAAGAAATCCCGTCAAAAATATAGACACTCCTCTTTCTATTAAACTGATACAGCGATGTATGATGAATTAAGGAGATGTATTGTAATGAACAGCACACGCTAGTCTCCCTACTGGTGGACGAGGCAGTCCAGCTGAGCTGAGAAACATGGAGGCTCGAGGATAAAGTTACAGGACAAACTAGTAAAAATGCCTCTGCTTTGAGAGTATTTTGGGTTTAGTCCAGATGATAAAGGTGAGCCAGCAGACACTGCATACCACTGATTGTTAAGAGTGTAGCATGGTCAGTGTATAACTTTTAGTTCAGTGAGTGGTCTGTTGTTTTCGGTCTGGTAGTAAATGTAAAGTGTGGGTTTGAGTTTTTCAGTGAATAAAGGCTGCAGCTTCTCAAGACCAAAGCTGACCTCCTCAGTGTGTTATTTCCAAACTGTGGGGAATAGCATCTCTGATGCAAGGAGTATTATCTGCAGTGAAGTAGATACACGTTGAGCTGTTTTATGCAAATATTGTCATAATACCATATCAAACCATGATTACACTACAGAAAAGTCACTGCTCACCAAAATCAGTTAGTAAGGTCAATCCACCTGTTGTTATTTCAGTCTGGATCGAAGTGGTGGAACAACAGACTGACACTACCATCCCCAGAGCCACACTGCTACCTTGGCCGAAAAATAACCCAAGTGATATCAACATGGTTATCTCAGCTCAGGCTTGAAGACTTGAGCTTGAGTTATACAATTGGGATGTTGAGTTTGAAAGACAGAAGTGTTTAGCAGCCAGGGAAGGTCAAAGAAAAACACACTACTGAGTTGCATGATAGGGATTGTAGGATAAAGTTCGACCTAATGACAGCTATCTGTTTTGATTTTTTTAAATCTCTCACAAGTCCCCCGACTTGATGGAAGTGAAATAATAAATCACTTGATTTTTATAGTATAGTTAGGCTGCGCAGTCCATCCATTGAGGATGCTGGGACAGATGAGTGAGCACACTGAGCTCAGTTTGCAGCCGTAAAACGAGAAGCCTTTAAGTCACAACATTATTAAAAATGAATTGTGCTGTGTAAGAATATATCATTGTTCAACCTGTGACACTGTGATTGAGGCACATTATATTCCACAGTCTCACTCGAAGCTTTACAGTAGAGATTAAGAGCTATCGGAGGTTTCGAGTTCAGCTTTAAGGCTTCATGAAAGCCTTGAACATTTCACAGGCTTATCTATAATTTGAAAACACTCTTTCTACTATACAGAAAAGGTGTTAACTTCTGCCAATATCTGTCTGACTCATTCAGCTGTATCAGCTTCACTTTCCTTTCTCCCACTGGAGAATTCAGAAGACGAAGCAGAAAAGATGGTCCGCACAATCCTGCACTACCCAGTAATGACCTACTCATGATACCTATTCCTGAATATACGGTGAAATTGAAAAATAAAAGACAAAGGAATCTGACACTATTGGTTCTAGAGCTAAAGAAAATGGAGGTTAGACAAAAAGCCCATCATGAAAGCAGTCAGTGGTCTCTTGACATTTAAAATGCATGACAGTCAAACACCTGTGCAGTGCTTTTCCATGTCCCCGAGCATCCTTGCTTATATCAAAAGGGAAAGATCTCTAATGGCCACTGAAAAATGCAAGAAAGTGAGTAACTTTATCCTGCACCTCTTCTCTCACTGAGCACTATTCTCTCACCTCGTCTCTGATTTTCTTTAGCAAGCGAGGGGCCAGCGGTTCAAAGCACCGCATCGGAGCCCAGACTGCCCTGCATTTTATGTCCCAGTGGAGGTCTTCAAACGTTACTTTTAACTGCCCCAGTAATGCAATCTGAGTGGATGGCGAATATGTGATCCAGCCAAAAAGCTCTGCAGTAAATGGCATGTGATTGAGATAACATGAATAATAAACAAGAGTACAAAGTTGAGAGAAAGGTTGGATTTAAATTAGATAGTATATAGTCTGCTGCTATCTACGGTAGAAAGCTCAGGCAGTGATAGAAGGATGTATATGACTTCTGCCAAGCAAAGTGGATGCAAGTCCCTGCTTCACTGTGCAATACATTACTAATGAACAATTTCCCATTTTACTCCTTAATAACTTAAGAGTCCCAGTGTACTGAGCCAAGGATTCCTAATGAATCTTTAAAGGAACAGAAAAAAGGAGCAAAACAACAAGAATTGAGATCTTTTAAGGCTGAATGCCCACATTTGTCAAGCTTAGATGGACACGACAAAAGTATGTCAACACGATCTCTTCGCTGTTGTCACACAAATGATGCTTCACTTCAAATAACCAAGCAAATGAGCAAGTGAGCAAAGTGAGCGGGGCATGCTCAGCACCTTGTGGCACATCCTCCTGCACACAGTGTCCCAGATTCCACCTTATGTAACCTGATTATTTGTGCACACCATACAAATACTCATGACAAACAAAAAAAAAAGAGAAGAAGGCACATTGCTCAGTGTCTAAGGTATTGCAGGACCTATGCATTGTAAAGGTTTGCTGTCTCAGCACCGCAATGTGTGAATTCAAGAAAGAGAATGCTGAGTAAAGCTAGCTAAAAGACTATAGCTGCCATAAGGTACAAGGTTCATTTATTTTTCATTCTGCAACACAGGGTGGCAACGAAAAGCAAGTTGTAGTCCCTTGATGCTACTCATAAAACAAAAATGATATAAATGGATGAATAAATAATAGGTAAACAAACTATTTTTTATGGTGGAGTGCAAAGGATGAATTTAGCAGTATCACAGCCTGAGGAAATAAGCTGCTCTTTAGTCTGGTGGTACAAGAGCAGATACTCCTGTATCTCTTGCCAAATGGCTGCAAGTTGAACAGACTGTGGCTGAGGTGTAGGGCTGATCTAATTGTGACTATTCTGACTGATACTGCAATTGCGATATGATTTGCCATAATAGAGTAAAAGAACAATTTTACATCATCATTCTTATTTTGATTGAAAAACATGTTAAAATGACTATGGTGTGATTTTTTTTGCAGGAATCTGTACCAAATGAGGATGTTTTTTTCTCAACATGATTAATAGATGATCAAAATAGTTGGTAATTCATTTAATAGTCGATTCATATTCGATTAATCGATTAATTGGTGCAGCTCTACTCAAAGCTTATCTGAGTAAGAGAGTAAGAGTATAGAGAGCAAGACAGTGAGCGACATCACCCCTGCAGCTTGTTCAAGTCACAGTCAGGGCAAAGGCGAGCCGAATGCAGTCTGAAGTGTGGTTGAACTTTTCAAAAAATTGACACTCACAGCAATATGGGGTGGGAGCACAGAGAACACCTTGTCAAACACAATTTAAAAGCTTAAGAGTGTACCTTGTTTAATAGCCTGAAAGCCAAACCTGCTGCAGCTTTAGCTAATGTTAACATTGGCACACAGCCAGTGCCGAAGAAGTTCAGCTCTACATGAAGAATGGAACTTCATCGGCATTGACAACTTCAGGTGGTTAATTAGCTAGTTGGATAAGTTGTTGTTGGAGATCACTGTGCTTTTTTTCCCACTGTGTTGGTTGACGTTAGCTTTGCATTTTTTATATGTATAAGCCAACACTCCATGTCTGAAATTTCTTACTACGCAATTTAGTACGCTACAACAGTGTGTGAGATTTTTTTGTGTTTGAAATCAATGGCACATGACCTGCATACGGTTTATGGTGAAATATTATTGTATGTAAGTGCTGCAATAGTAAGAACAACGAAAATAATGTAACAGGAAGGACATCAGGTATGATTCCTCTGAGACACATATGACAGTATACCCTGGTGACAGACTGACAGGCTGAATGTTGTAGGGACAGGTTTGGGGACTGGACAGGGAGGTTGGAAAGGATTTTATTTGTGTAAAATGTTCAAAATAAACTATACTGTTTAAATTAAAGTTTGGACTTTTTTTTTTTTTTTACAACTAAAATTACATTTTTCTTATTACAGAGAGAGAATCGAAAAAAGGTACCGCTTGAGGTACCGGTTCAAATGTTAATGGTACCTAACCCTGGTGCCATAAACTGTCCATATAAATGTTAGTAGAATAACTTCTACCACACAGCCTCAGACAGAAGGCCATCTCTCTCCTCATTAGAAATCTTCTTGGACTTTAATTAACAGGTTAAGACCACTATAAACCCGCTGCTGGAGCCCAACATCAGAGGCAATAATGCCTCAATTAAAAGACCTTGACAGCCTTGAGCTCAAACCCAGAAATCAACCAGCCCTCACACTTTCTATCAGACATGCATACACAAACAGCTCATTTATGTGTCTGCTGTGTTGCCTTTAGGCAAAGCAAAAGGCACAAACCCACCAGTTATTCTGATCAGTGGAAAGCAGAAAGAAGACCAGGGTTGTGGTGTCCTGGACAACTCCCACATGTGTGTGTGTGTATGTGTGTGTAACTGCATGAATGTGAAGCAGGATGCTGCTGGAGCAGGGACGGTGTGCTCTTCCCCTGAATAAATCAATGTTTAAGCCATGTTTGAATAATGCCATGTAAGCTTGCAAATCCTAGCTGATCACAGAAAATGCCTTATTCAGAGTTTTGAAACACAGCTAATTTGTAGAGGAGGCACAAACGACGCAGTAAAATAAACTTTTTGCTGTGCAGGGTGCATCATATAATAGTTTTTTGTATCAACATCGTGTAATGATCAAGAATGCAACTGCTAATAGACTTGATGAGAGATGGTATAAGGAAGCTGAGCAAATCTATAAGTGATTGTGATTAAATGTGGCAGTGGCTATCTACAGGAAAACCGGAGCCTGTTACGACCACAGCTCGGCACTAAAATTAATATTGTTTTGATTGCCCCGGTCGATCCATCTAATGGGAACCCGGAGTGCGATCGTGGCATACAGAATTACAGTGAAGTCACAGGAGGTCAAGGTGAGGCTGCCACTCAATCTTAAAAACATGAGAGAGAGGTCCGTGGTGTGTCGACCTGTGTGGTTCCTGTTTATACAGCCTGTCAAGTGTGTGTGTGCGTCTGTGTGTGTGTCTCTATGCATGTGCCCTAATGCATAATGTGCAGACAAACAGGAGAGGTGAAGAATAACTGTGACCTGGTATATTGAGTGCACTCTAAAACAAATATTTTGTCTCAACAAAAAAAAATAAAATAAAATAATGCAACAGTCTGCATGAATATTTTGAATTGTGACAACTTCTAAAGAAATCTATAATACATTTACTGTTATTTATTATATAATTCCCATAGAATGTCATTGGAGATTATGGAGACATGCTAAGCTGAAATGCTCACTTCTGACAGTACTACAGCCGCAGTGTCCTCCTTTTCAATTTCTTCTTTGCTCCTGAAGAGGAGGGTGCGGGGGGGGGGGACAACTCGCTTCAACCTGACAAGATCTCACAAGTCTCACATTTCAGATTGTTTTTGGAAATCATGGACGTAGTGTCCTCCGGGCTAAAGAGGAAAAGGACCATCCAGATTGTTAGCAGCACGAACTTCAAAAGCCAGCATCTGTGACAGTATGGGTCACTGTCTTAGTGCCCATGGCATCATGGGTAACTGTCACATCTGTGAAGGCACCATTAATGCTGAAAGGTACATACAGGTTTTGGAGCAACATATGCTGCCATCCAGATGTCATTTTCAGAGACGTTCCTGCTTATTTCAGCAAGACAATACCACAACACATTCTACAACAATTAGTGTCTTCAACTCCCAAATGCTTACTGAGTGTTGTTATAAGAAAAGGTGACGTATCACAGTGGTAAACAAGCCACTGTCCACCTTTTTTTGCCACCATCAAATTCAGAATGAGTATATATTTACAAAGAAAATAAAGTTTATCATTTTGAATGTTAAATATCTTGTCTTTGTACTGTATTCAGTTGAATATTGGTTGAAAGAGATTTGCAAATGATTGCACAGTGTTTTTATTTACGTTTTACACAGCGTCTCAGCTTTTTTGTAACTGAAGCTGAATTACTTTTTAGAGTGTAGAGTGAGCGTGGCAGAATCTGTACGTGTGTCCATGTATGCGCACGTCCATCGCAAGGTATAAGTCAGCAAAAGTGCACATACTTGTCTGAACACGTTTCTCCATTAATGAATGTATTCACCAAATACCCAGGATTATGGCTAATCCTGAACATTGACTGATCCCACAATGCACTGCGAGTGGGCTAAATGTCAAAAAATGATCATTTAAATTTAAATGTGATTCTTGGGCAAATTCTTTTTTAATTAAAGATTATTTTGAGACACTTTTGCAGAGGGTACGGGGGCAGGAAAGACAAGAGAGGGAATGACATAAAGTAACAACGAAACCAGGATGGCCTCAGGATCAATATCAATTTCCCTCTGCTATACATAAACATCAGACCACAGATTAATCCTCCTGCTTTATTAGAATCTATAAAACCTATTCAAACACACATTCTTCACACAGTTAACCGCCCCTGTTTCATATGACAGCAATTAGAATATTCATTAGATAAAAATCTCTTTAGCCCA
This sequence comes from Lutjanus campechanus, assembly GCA_027495735.1. Classification (NCBI taxonomy): domain Eukaryota; kingdom Metazoa; phylum Chordata; class Actinopteri; order Lutjaniformes; family Lutjanidae; genus Lutjanus; species Lutjanus campechanus. The sequence continues at coordinate 12,797 of JAJHUR010086484.1, forward strand.
ATCGATGGTCTTTCAGCCAAAGGGATCTCTGCAGATATCTGAGTCAAAATCCATTGGATATAAAGGATCCAATTGCATGAGCTTTGTGACTTCTCCCACCACGGTATAAATCAATAGACCAGACCCTCTAGTGGATTTAGCTGCTTGTTAGCAGGCCTGAAACAGCTGTCCTACCCTCTGTCTTGTGATGTTCCTCCCCCCACTCCATTTCGTGCAGTGTTTCAGCCCACTTTTAGGTTCATTGTGGGTTTATCAGTGTAGTGTGCTCAGGTGAGTGAACACAGCCCCACATCCACTTAGGCTTTTCAATCTCACGGTGACACGGTCAAATCAGGAGAGTGCACAAGATTAAATCGATGCCTGGCCAGTTGACTGCTTGACGCAGCATTCTCTTCCAGACCATTTCCTTGGCCAAGCCATCTATCACTCACCCCCTCGTCCAAACATTCCTCCTTTTTTGTCTCCATTCTCTTCGTCTCTTTTCTGGCATAATGGGATCACACCATCCAGGACAATGCCCGCTCTCAGGAGATGTGACACACTCGCTATCGTGGACTTCATAATATCTGTATACCAAGTGATTCCTTTGCTGAAGTTGGTGGGGGGATGACAAACAGAGGTGACACAGCAACACAGTCTGTGCTCAGAGAAAAAAAAATCTAATTTACGGTTTGCCCCAGAGGTCAGCCTGACGGACCAGGTCCAAACATCTATCAGATAAATCGGCTTTAGGGCGCCGGCAATCCACTTACGAACTCCACCTTCTGCCAGCTGCCCTGCCAGTTAAGTGACTAAATTGTACTGCAGTTGAAATAGACAGGACACACAGTAGATCTGTTGAAGTTCAAGCTCCTCTCTGAGTTTGAAGCCTCTGAAATATTAAAAATGTTGCCATGCAATATGGATAGATACATGCATATCACAAGCCGGGGGAAGGGAATATTAAACCATGCATAGGAGTTTAAAAGAGAGGTTTGAATGATTGATTGGTTTCACCTACATGTGCTTTTTTATGTTCTCTCTGCTCTGTTTTAATCCTGCATTCATGTGATGTCGGAATAAAGAAATTCCTGACTAGGAGAATTCATGTGAACAGCCCCCAGGTCAGAACAACAACAGATTTTGTTACACGACTTGCTGAGTTGTTGTTTGTTGACATCATATATGCAGAAATATGGCTTACAAGAGTAAATGTTTGGTTGATAACTTTTTTATTAATTCATGTATTGCATTTTTTTTTTTACATTTATTTCTAAAGTTATCTATTAGCATTAACATGATAACAAGTCAGGTGAAACGATATTTTAGTGGTTTGAGACAAATGTGTCGGTGCAGTGCCCATGTTATTTCCACGTTACAACGTAAAAGCTCATGAACACACCAAAGTCAGAAGAACGACCATTAAGGAGCACATGAATGCAGTATAAACCTACAAGTGTCAGGAACAAGCTTGTAAGCTTCTTATGCTGTTGTTACCCCCTAACAAGCATTCTCATCTCATTAATGTACAAGCAGAGACACCCTAAAGAGGTTGAGCTCCTTCTGTGAAAAGATATGAGACTCATATACCTTCCATGCCTGAGAATACTGCACCCTTGTTGCAACGTAGCAGAATAATAGTCAAAGCTGAGAATAAATATTTGAGAAAATTGCTATTGTTTAGCTGTTGGCTGTTTCTTTCTGATGGAAATCAATTGAGCTGCTGTTTAATAGTAAAGTCTTGCTATTCTGATATCACCAAATAGAATGCTGACTTTTTAAAGGATAGTTATTTCATGTGGGATTCTTTGAAGTACGTATCGATAGTGTATTACCTGTAATAGATACTTGTTGAAAGCTAAGCAATGTACTGCTCTGGACATGGTCAGCAATAAAACTTATTTAAGCCTCTTAAAAACAGGTCTATCTAAAAAAAAATCTGTATCAGTTTAAATGTCTGTGAAGGTTCTCAGTCATCCAGGTCATGGTATTCGTAGCAAGGTTTGTTGTAGGCATGAAGTCCAGTTGCCTACAACAAACCTTGCTACGAATATCAGTTTAAATGTACAATGTATTTAGAATATTTTCACTGCTTTACTTTACCGACTGTGAGGTCACAGTGACCTTTGGCAAGTAAAATCTAAGTAGTTCATACTTGAGTCAAGTGGACATTTGTACTGAGAAATTCCCTCCAAGCATTCTGGCAATATGGCTTCACAAAAGTGGGATAGATTTGAGGTTATAGTAACCTCTTACCATCAAAATCTAATCAGTTAATCCTTGTGTCCAAGTGGTCACCTGTACCAAGTCTGAAGAAATTCCCTCAAGGTGTTCTTGAGATATTGCTTTCACGAGAGTGGGATGAGCCAAAACCAAAATGCCTCTGGCCACAGCTCTCACTGGCATGGCGGCCTACACACACACACACACACACACACACACACACACACACACACACACACACACACACACACACACACACACACACACACACACACACACACACACACACAAGTGATGGCATGATCCCACCAGCTTTATGCCTATAATTATTGTGTTCAGTGTTTCATCTATGAAGTTTGGTTGGCTTGCAGAGTTGGCAGTTTCCTAACAGTAAAGTTGTACATTATACAGCAGCACATTGCTTATCTGCTATGCTCACGTCTTTTTACTGCTTCTCCAAACTGGGGGCGTGACAACTGGCACTACTGTAGTTAATAGACTGACTATCAATAATTACCTCATACAACCCCAAATCGATAATCAGAACTATCCCTTTTAGGCTACTGACATCTTTTTAAAAATGTGTATGTGAGCAGAGTTTCAATACAGAGTGTAATGTTCCCACTCTGAGTATTGTCTGAGTGCAAATACTGATTTAGGTTACAAAAGCCTGCTTTTTTACTGAATTAATTATATATGGCCAACAGGACAGTATCTGTCCAGGATCATTACCTTTTTGCTGGACCTATGGACATTACCCACTGCACTAATCATGACCACAGTGAATCTCTTTTTATATTTAAGCTCTGAGGTAATATTTATGAGAGGTTGTTATGTGTGAAACCATGTTATGGAGTATTATTCTCTCCAGACACATATTCAGAAGTACACACCATTTCCAAGCCAATTTTTTTCTCCAGTTCTCATTAACAAATAACAACATCTGGTAATGACACCAACACACACACATGCGCAAGCCTGTCATTAATAGGGCCCTTTTACTGAAGTAAACCAAGCGAGAACGCGTCACATGTCCGTGTTTCCACTCTCTCCTCAAACACAGCAATTAGGAGCATTGAGCTGAGTGTCACTTCAGCTGCCTCATTGACCTTTCTCTGGCTCCGCTGGTCCGCCTGCTCATACTGCTCTGCGATATCTTCATTAGTACAACCTGACTGCAGAGGGTGTGAGTGTCTGAGCAGGAGTGCACCGTACTGTTGCACAGCTGACGCCCTCCGTTGCAGGCAGTGACAGTTAGGTCTCTAAGAAATAATCACTATCTTTAGCAAGGTGTTTGTTTGTGTGGTATGTCTCGCCTGAGGACATACAGTATAAGTTTTTGGACATATGGACCAAATCCAGTTTTTACTTCTTGGTACCCAACCTTGTTCAGCTCCAGCCCACGCACAGAGCATCAACTGCAGCCTATCTGTCTGGCTCCAGTGTTTCACTGTTTCAGACACATACTCCTAGTCATGCAGGGGAAAAGCTGCAGGTCTGAGGATGTTTTCACATTTGTAGGTCTGTTCACTTGTTCCTGACCAAGAAAAAAAAAGATACATAGTTGATTTTCAGCTCTGGTCTGGGTTTTGTTCTTACTGACTTTTTAAAAATGAACCAGGAAGAAATCAAATTTTGGCATCTGACAACATTTTACTGTGACTTGGGTGTTGATCTATCTTCTCTGGTGCTTCTCTTGTTCTCCAGATGACCAATAAATGTCACATAATCATGATTTTAATAGTTTTTTTTTTCCAGTGAAAATTGCCTGATAATCGTGGATCATATCGCAATCTGTCAGAAATATTTTCAATATGTTTTTTTTTTTTACCATATCAAGTAGCAGTAGATTAGAGGTCTGCAAGTCCTTCAGGACCTGACCCATTAGGGCTGGGGTTGGGCAATTTTTTTACATTAGACTAGACTCGGGTTGGGCTCAGGCTCATTTAACTTCTCTCCTTTCATTGTGCACAAACATGCACATGCATTACACACATCTTTCTATGTGCATTCCATGTGACAGTTATTGTCACTTGTAATTCACTCTGACCATGCAAAAGTTGGAGTGTTCCTCGTGCTCTGGCAGCATTTCTGAAGTTTCGATTTGATTACCAATAAAAACAAAGAGGGTCATGTGCTGCGCAAAGAAAAGTAGGCCATGAATCTTTATTTACTTATGTGCTGTTGGATCATGTCACTTCACTTGTGTCAAAAACAGCACATATCAGAGACAGAGTGCATCAGACAGAGTGCATCAGACAGAGTGCATCAGAGAGAGGCGCACACCAGGCGCACTGTACCACATGGTTTTGTTGGCACATCTTAATGTGATTGCTCCTTCAAAGAAAATTTAAAGTGAGATTTGTGTTGGTTTGGCTGGTGCTGGGTTAGGGCTTGAACACCACAGACCAGGACCAGGATAGGGCTCTACACATTCTGTACGTTTCACTCACTTTTAACTGACTAACTGCCAAAATATATGGAATAGGAGGTAAGTTCAACAGACCCCCTGTTTTAATCCTTTTTACCCTCTGATGGATCAGGGACCAGTCATATCAGTAAGCACTTACGCACTTACTCATCTATTAGATCTTTTCCTCACACTCTTTGGCAGTTCACAGTCAGCAGACAGATTTAATAGTTATTAAGCTTTTGAATTCACGCTAAAACGTCCATCTACTATAACAAAATCCTTAAAAACCTGAACCGAACAGGCAAACACCAGAGTTTGTTTGAACTTTGCCCATTGGACCCTGTAGGTAATTCAGTCTACAGCAAAAGCTCTTCCATATTTTATTAATCGGCAGAGGATGTCACTAAACAATATGTAGTTATCCAATTGAGCAGCTCTTATTTATGAGAAAAGTAATTTGAAAAGTAGATTCTAGCCGCGTAGATGCCTTTGAGGAAACAAATGACATAAATGACTATTACATTATGTAGAAAATAAGAAAAACTCAAGATGTACCTGGAGTCACAGGAGAGTTAGAAACACTCCTTTGATTACATAACCTTTGTGGGCTGTCTTCAGAATATTCATGCAGTAGTAGTTGATGGAAACTCACACTGAATACATGATGACTTTTAAAGGACCTTATTTGTGGAACATTTACTAAGGCAGACATTGTTTTTTGATAGCAAAATAATAAATAGTTAAGGATGGTATGAAAATGATTAGGTTGTTGAGGTGGTTTCACATTTATTAATAAATGTATTTGGACTTTACCCTTGAAAAACTGCATCCCTCGTATATATATAAACTAGAATTACTGCCTCATGGTTGTACAGTATGCCTTTATCAAACTAGACAAACTCCAGTTTACACCCATGTCTGTCTAATATATGTAGTGAAGACTCTTAAGGAATTTAATAAAGGGCATTAATTGTATTTTTTATCCCTATATTGACATGTATGATTCCAGTGAATAATGTCCAGTGAGGACAGAGGACTGATAGAGAGGTGAATATTATGATGTCACAGTGAAGCTGACCTTTTGGATATAAAATGTTGTATCATTTTTTCCCATTTGGACATTTGTGTGTAATTTTATCACACTAATTGTATGAATTCTTGAGACACAGTGACCTTTGACCCCCAAAATCTAATCGGTTAATCCTTGAGTCCAAGTGGACATTTGTGCTGGCTGTAATGAAATTCTCTCCAGGCGATCCTGAGATATCGATTTCACGAGAATGGGACTAACATAAAATCACAATGACCTTGAACTTTGACCGCCAAAATCTAACCTGTTCATTTTTGAGTCCGAGCAGTCATCTGTGGTAAGTTTGAAGAAATTTTGTCAAAATATTCTTGAGGTATTCAAGTTCATGTGAATGGGACGGACATCGCAATCTGTCAAGGTCATAGTGACCTTGAACTTTCGTCTTTGATCACTAAGATGCAATCAGCTTGACCTTGAGTCCATGTGTAAATTTGGGCCAAGTCTGAAAAAAATCAGTCAAAGCCTTCTTGTGATATCATGCTCACAAAAGTGGGATGGATGGACTTAAGCTCACAGTGGCCTTAAACTTTGACCGCTGACCAAAATCCAATCAGTTCACGCTTGAGTCCAAGTGGACATTTGTACCAAATTTGAGACATCACGCTCAAGAGAATCAAATGAACAAGATGTCACAGTGACCTTGAACTTGAACCTTTGACCAGTAAAATCTTACTAGTTTATGTGTACCAAGTTTGAAGATTGGAGGAGGTGCAACTTTTCTATTCTTCATTTTGAACCATGCTATAGATACATGAAAGAACCATTCCCTACAGGGTTTTTGCAACATAAATAAAATATATACTTTCGTTGTGTGTGTGTGTGTGTGTGTGTGTGTGTGTGTGTGTGTGTGTGTGTGTGTAGACTGCTCAAAGTAGGTACATCACACTCTACTGAAAATCTGCTCACCTATCATGCATTCCAAACACTGCTATAGGTCTCCAAGACATTTTTTAAAAGATAAAAAGTCAGCATTCTTCCATTTGCTGATATCAGGATTTCAGGAATTTACCATTAAGCATCTGTTCAGTTGATTTCCATTAGAAAGAAACAGCCAACAGCTAAACAACAGCAATCGCCTCAAACGTTTAGCCTCGGCTTTGGCTATTATTCTGCTACTGCAACGAGGGTGCAGTGTTCCCAGGCATGGAAGGTATATGAGTCTCATATCTTTTCACAGAAGGACCTCTTTTGGGTGTCTTTACTTGGACATCAATGAGATGGGAATGCTTGTTAGGGGGTAACAACAGAGTAACACGCTTGCAAGTTGCTGATACTTGTAGGAGTGAAAAGTAAAGAGAACATAAAAGTGCATATGTAGGTGAGCTATGAAACCAATCAATCAAACTCCTGTGCATGGTTTAATTTCCCCCCAGGCTTGTGATATGCATTTATCTACCCACACTGCATGCCAATATTTTTAATATTTCAAAGGAGTCAAAACATAGAGAATTGTAAGATGGTGCTCCCCAATTTAACCCTGTTAAAGCTGTAAAATGTAACATTTCTGCATTAAAATGTCTAAAAAACACTAGACCTATGTTATATATTTTGTTTTGGTGTGTACTTGCATCACCCCAAACAAGGTTATTTTCAGCACTGTTTACTCAGAATTAAGCTACCTTTGTGTTAAAATCAGAAAAGAAAAAAATATATATATACACCTTCTTCACTTCATCTTTGTGTTTGCATCATTCATTTAAATTACAGAAATATAAGCAATACGTGTGTTACACAATAATTTATTTGTACAGTAATACTGTATTATTACACTAGCTAGGTGATTGTGTTGTTGTTAAACCTCACAAAAACCTCCATTCAGCAAAAAGACTTAATACATAACCATCATCCAATTCTGACCCCCGTTCTCCCTTTATGATTTTCATCAAGCCCCTTCCTGTTGCCTGAGAAAACAGCCATGACAGAAACAATGAAAACTGTTGTGGACATGAACTTGATTATTTTGCTTTCTGCTCAGTCCTGCTGGAAGAAAATGATATGCAAGGAAACAAACTGCAAAACCGGAGCAGAAATGTTGGCAAATAAACACAAGTGAGATGTTAATGTATCAGTGTGTCGTAAGTGTCTGGTTGTTGGTGTGTGTGTCTCACACCTCTATTTGTGGGCCCCTGACTCTGTGCTGTGACAGTAGGCAGAATAAGAGAGTGTTTTATGGCATCTCATTGAGACACCCTTGACGCTGACACCTCCTCTATACTATTCCTGTCGCCAGCTCCTTAGCTCTCTTCCCCCCTTTCACTGCTTTTCAGCTCTATTTCTTTCTCGCCCTCTCTTGCTGTCTTTAAATCACCCCCCTTTTTTCTGTCTCTCATCTTTTCCTATCCATCTTTCCCAATCATCTTCTTCCATATTGCTCTCTATCCTCACAAATCTTCCACTCTACCCATCCGAGCACTTCCTCTGTCCGCCGTCTCCCTCCCTTCGCGTCCCCTCTCACTCTCCGCCCCCCACCAGCCTCCCTCTTTCCTGCCGGAGCACTCTGTGTAGTAATGGTGCACTCTGCCACCATGTTCATTTCAGCATCATCCCCCGAGTGGCTCTGTTTATATCTGAATATCAGAAATACTTTCTTTTTTCTGGAATAGCTGTAGCAAAAAAAAACTTTTCAGGATGAGTAAGGCTCATTCATCCTGTCTGACTGCGCCGTGCATTTGGGCAAACAGCATATACATTTACAAAATGGCATGTGCTGTGAATACCAATGCGCAAGGGATAAACTTTTATGTTAATTTTCTTCAAGCAGGAGGTGAGAAAACCACATTCGTTTGTTTTAAAGGTGATTTCTGAGCACGGTAACGAGCCATCAAGACAATTTTCTTGTATTTCTCCTCTCTCCACCACCAACTTCTGGTCGTATTCTTTACACGAGACAATGGCTTTGGAGTCCGTCCACTTATTGATCAGCATGGCGACTGGAGGGGGTGGCTGCCTGTATGACTTGTCTGACTATAGTGTAATTAAAGCTGAGGCAAAGGATGTGTAGCCCTGACAATGCTGGCTGCCCTGCTTAGAGAAAGCTATTTGAGGAAATGCTGCAGCTCAGTATGATCAAACTGGGGCTTTGGGTGTGCAAGTAGAAATTTGAGCGCAACAGCCTTAGGTTTTGAAGGGATAGTTTGGATTATGTGAAGTGGGATTGTATGAGGTATTATCAATAGTCAGTGTATTAGCTACAGTAGGTGCCAGTCGGTCGGTTAATAAGGGACTGCCCCACATATAGCATCTTTAAAACCCATTTTAAACAGCGGATTAATGACCTATTTTGTTTGTTTTTACCTGTGACTTGTATTTTTGTGTTTGTAAATTGTCATAATATTGTATGACAATATTGTCATAGTAATATATCTGATTTTAGTTACCTGCCTCAGGACTATGGCTGAAAATTAACGTCAAATAAACTGATAAAGTAAGTAAAGTAAAGTAATGAAGCAGAGAGGGGACCCAGAACAGAAGCTAAATAATGAACTGCTGTGAACAGGGTCTGCAACAAAAGGTATTTTAGCCAGCTAACAAAAGAGAAATCAATATCAGTTTAAGTATACACTTTATTTACAATATTTCCATTCCATTATTTCCTGTCAGACAGCTTTTTACAATGGGAATCCGCCGTTATACAAGCCAGATATCGCATTCACCGAACCAGCCAAACTCCATCATCAAAATCAGTCATTTTACCTCACAGAACACAGGATTTGCTTGTCTACTGCCATTGGTTAGTTATTTTCGGCTTAGGTGAGCACTATACTCAGAATATTTTCACCACTGTATCTTGCTGTCAGACGGTCTTTCCCGATGGGGAAACCGCAGATACAGAGGCCAAATATTGCTCCCTCCAAACCAACCAGACTCCACAGGCAAAATTAGTAATTTTACTCTGCTGGTCTACTGATGATCTGATCGGTTAGTTTGTTTATGTTATGTGTGACTTCAGTGGACTTCAACTAATCTTTCAAAACACGTAAGTCACACAATAACACAGAACAACTAACCTACAACTCCTGTGTTCTATGAAGTAAAATGACTAAATTTGCCTATGGAGTTTGATTGATTTGGAAAGAGCCATATTTGGCTTGTATAATGGCGATAAAGTAGTGAGAGTATTCCATATACAGTGTATATTTAATTTGATTTTTATGTTTTTTTAAGATGGACCTATTTTAAATGGCTAAAATACCTTTTTGTTGCTGATCTTGTCCACAGCAGTTTATTGCTTAGCCTCTGTGCTGGTGCCCCTCTCTACTAGGGGCGTGCAGACCACCATCTACTGTAGGTAACACACTGACTGTTTATAAGTACCCTACACTGAATAATCCTAACTATCTCATCAATGCCAAATTTAGTGTCAAGTAGGGAGAAAAAAAAAAGCAATATTCAAGGAGCATTAAAAATCAGATTTAAATAAAAACAAAATTGGATTTGATGCCCTCCTAGAGCCTCTTTCGCTCTCCAAAACTCGTGTTAAAGTTTATAAGACCATCTGTTTCAGGAAGCGAGCAAAGCAGCCTAAATCAACAGCCCACAGAGTACAGTTGAAGCCACTGGAGTGTGTGTGTGCTTTATGATTTTATGACTGGCTCCAATTCTCTTTCCTCCACAAAAAGCCTTTGAGGTGAGTCAAAGTGTGGTAGGATGCAGAATAAAATCCTGCTTAGGGATCATGACTATCGAGGAGCCGTGCATGCAGGCTTTAGATATATTTTACAGGCTTAAAAAAATGCTGACATCACGGCGAGAGGAATGCAGCTGTGATCACGAGCGCGAGTGAACGCTGGGGGTAATGGCAATGAGAAAAATGGGCAGAGCAGGGCTACCCTTCCTTCTGTTACACTGCATTACCTCCCAACTGCAACTGATGGTGATTCACTCAGAAACTCTGATACTGTGGTGGGCAGATGTCATACACTGTTAGAAGCACACCAGAGCAAACGCACACAGACACACACATGCAGACACACAGACACACCGACACTGCAGTACATGCATACACCAGTGTGTTCACACAGAGAGCTGCACACTAGCATACGTAGGCTTTTTTCATGGGCCATTTCCTTTCACTTGATCTTGTGACATGGCGATGATCTCCATTTTGTCATTTTGAATTGTAATTGCCCTGAGTAGCCTGGAACACACAGAGCGGGAGGAGGGACGAGGGAGAGGAAGGCAGATCGACCAGATGATGGAAAAGTCGGAGTAGAGTTGGGCAATGTGACTCATAAATAATAATTCTCTATTTTTAGGCTATTCAGAAAAATATTAAATAGGAATAAATCTCCTAAATGAATTGTTTGCTCAATAAAATGACAGAAAATATCAATCAGTATTTTACAAAGCCCGTGGTGACATCCTCTAATGGCTTGTTTTGCTCACAAACCAAAGATATTTAGTTTACTGTCATAAAGTAGCAAAGAAACCAGACAATATTCACATTTAAAGGAAAAACCTGTGATATATTTACTGTAATTTATCATAAAATGACTACAATATGCCAACAGAGATTGAAGAAACATGCAACAAGTTGAAATACTGGCTTCTCATGATGAATGTTTGCTGAATGAGTGAGTAAGTGTCTGTTTATGAGTCGTAAGAAATAATGAATAATCTTTTGGAAGGAGTAGATGATTATAACGATTAAATTGAGAAATATGTTAATGGAGTTTGGCAGGCAGTGAGACAGGCAGTCACTGAACTCAAATAACGAGCTTAACTAACAACTAACAATTGACGCCTATTTAATATACATTCTATGGCTGGACAGCAGTCATCATTTTTGGACCCACAATTGCTGTATATTACTTCCTTTAAGAAGCTAGAATCAGAGAATATTGACTTTTTCCATAAAAAAAATACTTAAACAGAAATCAAAATAGTTGATGATTCACAAGCTGACGATTTAGCAATCAATTAAATCAATCAATTAAAAAACATCAGATGTTAGAGTTGCACATTTTTGTGTATTGTCCTTGACTGATAGTTGAAAATACTAACAACTGATTAATCATTAATAATTAATTAGACACAAAAACACACTTTCTTCCAAGTTTTTCTCTCCTTTTCATTTTTCGTAATTTTTTTCTCATTTTAAGTCTAAGTTTCAACAAATGGCTCTGCCACACAAAGCAGTCAACAAATTAGCTAACTACTGCCATTTGTAGACTATTGATTAATTATCGATGAATATATTTCTAATTGGTTAAATTCTTAACGGCTATTGATTGCTAAATGATTGATCATTAACATTCCTATCAGAAATAATACTAGGACACTGAGCACAGACATTTTTTACTGCACAATGACTACTTTAACAAGTAAATTTTTCTACCTGACAACTAGTTAGCACCTACAAGTCAGACTGAAGACAATTAAAATAGCCAGAAACTGAAGGTCTCCCAGACGTGTGTCGGAGATGGAAGCTGTGGGTAGAGCAGCAAATGTGATCAGATGATTGATTGCGTTTTCTTGTACTAGATCATATGGAACAACTCATAACTTTTCACCATTTGGATCAACTCTGCTGTGAAAAGTACAAGAATATATATATAGAAGATATCAAATATATTCAATATGTTGTTCAGGCCAAAGTCAGAGTAGAAAAAAGTGGGAGAAACAGACAAAAGAGCAGGAAAAGATTGGAGAAGCTTGGAGATGAAGGGAAGGAGGAGCCGTCTCGCTCTTTGTTTCTCTTTTCATTTCTAACACAAGAAGAAAAATACAGTAATGCTCCACTTTTCTTTTCATCCCTCCTCTTTGAGAGGTGGATGATATCACCGATTTTCATTTTCTCCACCTACCCCTCTATCACTCAGTGACGGAGCTCACATAATTATTCCCCAGCTCTCCGGGTTGTAATTACAAGCCTGCAGAACAAAAACACTTCAAGTCCATCAGATTCCTTTCATCATAATTCTCCTCCGAGGCTGTGTCACCGGCCTGATGTTCTCCCCTGGGAGGCTTGCTGTTTGTCCACGCTCTGGGTCAGAAGTGTCACTTGATTTTTCAATTGAAAGTGTCAATATTCTATCCATTAGGGCTTTTCATTTAGGGCATACGAAGATTACATGCTTTACCTGGCTGAATGCTTTAATTAAAGCAGCAAGGCAGTGAAAGTACAGCCCCGTCTCCTGCCTGTCTGTTAACTAAAAGAACAAGTGTTCAGGGAGCTGAACTTAATATCACAGGTCAGATATGTTATTCTTATAGCAGCAGACAGAAACTATCGTTCAGTTTGATGATAGAAAGTCTAAAAGTTGGAGAAAATGGAGAACACTCTGCTCACAAGTGGCAAAATGAAGTGCAGTTTGATAGTAAATACATTTCAGTGTCAAATTTAAAAGTTGAGAGTTTCAAAGTGACCATCTTCAATGGTTGTTTAAGTTTTATATCAGAAATAACTATTAAGTCTTAAACAAACAAAAAAAAGGTTTGCTGACCTATGATCTTTTGTTCAGATAATTTACTAGAAAATTTGGAAACTTAGAGAGCTTAAGTGGGGAGGAAGTCAGACACAGCAACATTAGAGAGAATCAGGTCAATTTTCAAAATAAAACACCCTGTGAGGACTCATGATAATAAAAACAGACAAAAAAAGAAACTATTGAACTAGGTAGTCTACTTGCTCATGGTACATGCACAAACAACAGGGAAAAGTGATCAAATTAACGAAATTTAAGCGAGTGAACGCTCTTGTAAATGCTTCTGTAACTTGTTGTTGGGCCCTGTGGAGGACGGATCAAAGCCGTGGAGCAGATATGACATGCCCAGTGGAATCAACATGTTTGAGAGTTTAATTAACTCTTTAAAACTCAAACATTTGGTGAAGACAGTTGCCTTGAAATTAAGAGTTTTCTGAAGGTCCACATGATGCCCCATACCTCAAAGAGCTTGGAAATTTCTGGTTAACTATGAGAGCATTCGGGGACAGATTTACTGAGAAGGTAACATAATGTGGTGCAGCTCAACAGGGGGATTTTTGAAGCTTATAAAGAAATAATAACATAGTGATCTTGACTCAAAACACTCAACCTGAAAAAAAAACTATCACTCATGAAATGATGATAAAGAGGTAAGGTTAAGACTCAATATACACAAGCCTCTTCAACTAGTGGAGAGACCGACAGGTAGAGGTGAAGATGGTGTTGACACCGCCAATGTTTCACTTGAATTCTGAGGTAAATGAAACTAAAGAAATACAGTAAGGTGTACATGTACTGCCAAAAGTAAGATTATTGCAGCTGCAGCCTGTTGTGATCTCACAATTCACTTGATTAATCAACACAGACCTCGACTCCCTACCCTCCTGCTTTTTTTCACTTAGCTACATTTTGTTAGATACTTATTTTCCAACCACAATGTGCCTTGCACCTTGTGTAAATACCATCTGCACTATTTTTTGGCTGCTTTAAAGAGGTATAACATTTTCCATGATAGACTAACTGTAGCAAATTGCGGGACGTAAGTAAATCCAGGGAATTCCACAATCAACCTTTGTTAACATGTCACCTCCTGGGGACGTCATGCTAAAGAGACAGCCTGTTGCATCTGCTTGATAAATAAACTGTAGCCTATGCATTTGGGACAGACTGTGTCAGACTGGTCCCTGAAAAACAGCTGGAAAATGTCTTTTTAAATCTGCCTCTTTGTGTCATTTGATCCCTTCTAGGATTTCCTAATTTTTTGTTTGATGCCACAATATGGCATCAAACCTGGACATCTTGGAAATTGAGAGAAGCAAAAGGGTAACACTTTACAATATGGTGCCCAAAAATGTGAGTAGGCACTAAGGAACAAGTGAGTAATGAATCAGGAATAACCTGATAGTTATTGACTTATTAATGAGTCATTTCTGACTAACTCTGTTTTGA
>JAJHUR010086485.1:0-11635 GCA_027495735.1 Lutjanus campechanus
TTCAGATGATGTTGGAAGCCGTTGTGAACAGGAGCTTTAACACACACACCTCATGTTGAGTATCGTAGGCCTCTGCTGGACTGTACACTTCACTCTTTCTGCTGCTGCTGCTGCTGCTGCTGACACCTTGTATTCATACTGTTTATTCAAAGTTTACACTGTCCTGTGTTGAAAAGATTTTCTCCTCAACCTATTTTTCTATCTTGACAAGAAAATCTACACCACTTGTTTTCAACAATCCCCAAAGAAAAAGCCCTGAGAAAGCTTTTTTCTCTGTGCCCACTTTGCATAATTCTTTCTTAAGTCCTCCTCCATCCTTTCCATCCTTCTCTTTCTCTTCGCTCTCCTCCCAGAAGTAAAATCAGAGCCATCCATTCTTCACAAACTGTCCCTCCTTTTATTTCAGATCCTCCTGGGGTAGATTTTCTGACAGTGGAAGTCATCCAGTGCAGTAGACGGTCTGGGAGGCTTTAAGCCACCTGTATCACCGCTGCTGCTGTAACTAATTGCAGATAGACTCACTATTGATTTGCTTCCAGACACGGAGCAGATGTTTGTCTGCAGTTTTAGTAAAAGCAGGCAGTAAATCCACAAAAGAAGAGAGGAATTTAGAGGTTTGTTTTTTTTCATTTTTGAGTGGAGACACCATTCTTTATTGTCTGTTTCTGAACAAATGTTAGAGTCTTTTGAAAAGTCAGAGCCTCTCCGGGCAACTGGAAACACAAACAAAAGACGAGAGAAACATTAAAAGTTGGACTGAAGTCTTATTTTTTAAAAAGAGACAAGTTTCTTTGTTAGTGCTGTAACAGTCCCTCCCCTCTGAAGGACCAACACTGTACTGTAGACGTTAACAATTCAAAAGATCATTTTGTGAAGCAAGAAAGTCACATTTTGTTATAAAGATGAAACTTGTATTCAGGCATATTTAACCTATTAATGTGTTTACCTCATGAATAATAGCACATTTCTCTCACCTGCATAAAATACATGAGCTGCTTTTAATAATACAAAGTATCTGTGTCGATATTGGTGATTCTAGTCTTAAATTACTCGCTATCTGATCAAAACCAAATTTTGTGGGATCACCCACCCTTAGAAATCAACAGCTGGTCGCTAATGGTATGAACAGATTATTATTACCTTTTCGTTTGCGTTGATTTAGACATTTTAATGCCAGAACTCACGTATCAATGTCCAAATCTTACAACATATGTTATGAGAGTTTTTCCCCTGTAGAAGAATGATCATAAGTCCACCAGTTTGCCCATTTTTGGATTAGACGTGACTTCCCCGAGTCAGGCGCTGCCAGAACTCTTCAGAAACCTACAGGTGACATCATGGACGCTCCATATTTTATATTCTGTCTGGTCCTGTGGTTGTCCACCGGAGGGGACGGGTCAAACATGAACTCAGATGCTCTGGTACATTGTTACGACGTCCTGGTACAAGAAAAGTCCAGGTAATATCTTTTTACTATTAATATTAAAATGTGCACTGAACTCTCTGGGTTCAGGAAATGTAAAACAGCTCAGTTTTGATACGGTCTTTCTGTTTGACAAGTGAAAAATCCATATATCCATTACACATACCCATGCTTTAAACAATAGCTATAATAAAAAATTGTATTTTAATCTGAATTTAACACTTCGACATGCATATAATTTTATCTTCAGAGTACAGACCGCCCCGTCTGTAATGCATCACAAGTCATCCGTCCCTCTAATTCATTCCCATTTATACGGAGCAATACTGGGCAGATAATACAATGGTATTTCCTGACGGCACACCCGGTGCCCGTGCTTTAATTTACATCTTGATTTATGAGCTCCACAGAGACGGAAAAAAAAAAGAAAAATAAAACAACCCACACAGACCTTCTCTGAATAACTGAATGTAGAAAAGGCAAAAATACATTAATGTGATTAGTTGGACAAATGCTTTGTGTTTGCATTTGCTCCCGGCAATTTCCCCATGTCATTTAGTTTAATAAGTACAGACGTGTCGCCTCGCTGGTTGAGTGGACGGGTTGCAGGAGCCACGAAGGCGCTTCCGTGCCGGGTGGTTAAATCCAGCTACTTTCTCTGCTAGCTTTTCAGCTGTTTGGTATCTGGGAACTCTGAGAGGGGTGATAAGGTTTGTACCCCTCTGTAGGGAGAAGAAAAGATATGATACTGTCTGCAGGAGAAGGATTTCACTGCACGGGGTGAGAAACAATAACATAAAGGGAAAAAGGAAGGAAGAGAGAACTAGAGGAGGGATAGAGGATGGAAATGGGATGACTAATACAGCACTGGAAACTCCATTGTCCCTGTTAAATAAATAAAGAGAGATAAAGAGGGTAAAAAGTGGCTTAGAGAGGAAAAATATCTGAAAACTAAGCTACATAAAAAAGCAGATATGGATTGTCGACATGAATAATATGACAATTACACTGGGCACAAAAGGAGATTTTTGAATTAGTTTGAAATTGAACAAACCATTGTCATTCTGTTATATGAATATTTTTAGCTGATAGTAAAAGGGAGAGTTCACCCAAAAATGAAAATTCAGTCATTATCTACTCATGCCTCGTGCTGATTGACGGTCACAACTGAAGTTTAACAGGAAAACAGCATTACAGAATCTCAGTGGAAGTGAATGTGACCAGTTTTCAAATGTGAAAAAACAACTGGAAAAAACATAAAATGCCTCCATGCTGCCCGTCAGGTGCATGTTTGCACAAAATCACACTGCACACACACAGTTCAGACAGTGTGCATGTGAACGTGGCTCCAAACTGAAGATCTACAGTGAAGATTCAGGATAAAAACATGGTGGAAATAACATCTGGAACATCTGTCACTGCTCTCTGAGTTTGAAAAACCCAGAAAAGAAGGCAGATGGAGTCACTCACTAAACTTAAACAGACAGAGTCTCTCTTTAGGAAACATTCACCCTGATGTGTACTTTGCTTTTACTAGTTTGGCCCATGACCCATCTATTAAAACGGAGGGGGCGGGGTTTTTGATTTGTACCGCAGCCAGCCACCAGGGGGCGGTCCAGATGTTTTGGCATCACTTTTGGGGAGCAGTCATGTCGTCCATTTCAATATAGGTCTGTGGTTAGAAATGTGACCTCACAGCATGCACAGCGAAAAGGTTAAATTCTGTTTACTGGTTTTTGAGGTACATGTTTGAGTGGTATTTGTGGCGCCCCCTATGGGTCTGCCTCAAAATGCTTTGGTGGATCTACTTCCAAATGCAGCCTGAAGGTATCTACTGAGATTTATGATGATCAGACAAATGGTTAATGAGTCATGGCCAATTTCCTGCAAATCTCACCCATTGCGAACATATTTGAAGCAATGGCAGCCATGTTTTTTGACCAATCTTGCTAATTTTTTTTATAGTAATATGTATCTAATCTCAGCTGTTAAAATGGTGAAAAAGAAGTGAGTGAAAGAAAAGACTGAGTGTTATCAGCCTCCACTGTGCCAGAGACAGCTGGTCATCTTGTTTCCTCGAGGTGCTAAAGCCAGAATCTTGTCCAAATACAGGAGGAGGAGGAGGAGGAGGGCACATCAGGGCGGAGGATGAAGGACGAGGACAGGGAATTAAAGATGAGTCTATAGCACAAATACAGGGACAAATATTGGGAGGACAAGGAGCGAGCGAGAAGGCCACAGAGGTTTGAAAAAATCAAAGGGAGGCTTTGCAGGCAGAGGATGTCGATGCCTTCAGAGCACTATTTCTCCGTCCATTCAGTGTGAGGAATCTGTGACAGAGGAGGCGGGAGGAGAGGAGGGAGGACAACACCTCAGAGTGCTATTCTTCCACCGTTAGTTCAGACTGAGTGCCCTCATAAAGAGACCTGGAGGCTGGGGGACGTTTACGGTGCCAGCTTTTTTAGAAACAGATGTTTTACTGGATCAACCGGGCACTGCAGGAGAGCAGCAGGAGGAGGAGAGACAGGTAATAAAGACTGGAGCTGACTGACACAGAGAGGAGCTCAAAGCCAGAGAAGAAGAAAGGAAAAGGGAGGGAAGGCCGAAATAATGAGGCTGGCAGAGAGATGCAGCCTGAGAGAGAGAAAGATGGGGGTTAAGCGAACAATTGGAACAAACAACAGACTGTGTCTTTGTGTTTTATTCAGAGGATTTTTCATGAATTTACTTGCAAAGCACTTTGAAAGATTTTCTTTTTATTTATCAGGAGCAACTGGACTGACAAACCTGCAAGTCAAAAGAACAAAGATGAAATTGTTGACAAGTGCTTCATCATTTATTCATGTAGCGATTTATAAATTAACAAGACTAAGAGTGTTTGTAAAGCTGTCGCTTTCATTCAGATCGAAAACAGCGTCTGAAGAACGCAAGAGTCTGCATTGGTTCACAGCTGACGGGGTTGTTTCAGGTAAAACATCAAGTACGATCCAGGCAGTCCTGTGGAGTAACACGTTTCTGACTGCAGGCGGATCACATGCCTGCACCGAGCTCAGAGGTTTATAACGTTATGTATATGTGTGTATATACGTTCTGAGGCAGACTTTTATTTCAACCCTCACACACATTGTATATCTAACACACATGGCGAGTCTTCACTGGAACTCTGCTGTTCATGTTGCAAAGTACAAAATCTACCAGCAAAATGCACTTACACGTATTTGATTGGCCACTGCAGGTGGACTTGCTGGAGGACATTGTGTCACAGTGCAGCAGAAGTTAAGCCATGTTCAACCCGTGTGCACCTTAACACTACTGCCATTTGAGTTCCCAGATCTGCTCGAGGTCCTGTGATTATTAATCTCACCTCTTTCTAAAGCTCTCAGCTCTCAGCTCTCAGGTCTGTCTCCACACGAACACATTCTGCTGTACAGGAAACATCTTGGGTGGAGCTAAGTCCAGGATGCAGCGACGGTGCAGCTGCAAAATAGTGTCAAGGGGGAAGTTGTATTGGTGGAACATTTGCACGTCGGGAGGCGAGTTCTGGTATTAAAATGACTGAAAAAGAAAAGCTAGCTTGTGTAAGTTTGTAGCATCCCAGGTGCTGTTTTCAGGCTGTTTGTAGGCTGCAGCCTGGAGATGGTTCTCTTGTTTCCTGGGGACTTTGAAAAGTCAAAAGTGAAATAAGAACAGAAAAGAATAATAAAACTTACACTGAGAAAAATATTCTCCAGCAGGTTCTACTGTAATGTTATCCTCCTGTCGAAGGGTTCGAATGAGTCTGTTCTTGGGAGGGTAAGAAAGTCTTTGATCTTCATGTTGAATTTTGGGAAGAAATTTTCTCTTCTTTTTTGTATTTGGGGCAAATTATGAGAAAATGGTTTCAACGTCTCCTGTTCCACAGTCAGTTCTTTTCTTCTTTTTTAAGGTGACCAGTTTCAGTTGCAGGTTTTTGATCATTGAGTCTATATTTAGTTGGGGTTTGTCTTTTTATTGGTTCTTTGATTTGGGCTGATTTAAATTCTCTGACTAGAAAAATATAGCATTCTAATTTATTTATTTATTATCTTTGTCTTTATGTTTTACATGTGAAGTGGGAATTATTGTTCAGGATATAATGATATACTGTCACTTGTAAGTCTCAATTTTGTAAACAACAAGGCTACAATTTTTCCCCCTGATGTTATATAAGGAGAAAATAAAACGTGTTTGTCATCAGTATGTGGTACCTACACTGATCCAAATGAAAGAAGAGGCTCAATTTTTTCCACTTTTGTAACAATATTAAAGTAAAAAAGAGAAATCTCTAATATATTTACTGTAATAAACTACAAAATGACCACAATGTCTCATCAGAGATCAAAGAAACATGTTAAGTTGTGTTTCACATTAATCAGGGTTCAAATTAATGCAGAATTTTTTGCAGAATGAGTTAGTGTCTCTTTATCATAATCATTAATAATCTTGTAGAAGGAGTAGATGTTTATAACTGTTAAACTGAGCAAAATGTTAATGAGGTTTCATCAAAGTCAGGAGAATTTGTCAACTTGTGCTCCAATAAAACACTGATCTGTTATCTGCTAACTGTTCACATACCTGGAAAACTAATGAATTATTAATTAAATTAATGTTTTTTTTAGCAGATTATTGCAGGGAAGAAGCTTCTGAAAACAGGCAGTGGTCTGGACAGTTTTTCTGCCATATTGTCATATTTTGGAGTCTATCCATCCCTTCTTTGTTTTGTCTTTCACTCCCTGGTGTCCCATATGTTGAGGTGAGAAGCTCTGTAGTTTGGCGGTAATGGAAGTGAAGTCGGGGTTTATTTATTTACGGGCTGAGCCCACAGTGAAGCATTACCTTTCACACCTCCAACAATCAGCTGCTAACATGAGGTACAAGTGTTGCTTGAACTGTTTGCTGAGTTGTTCTTCATGAATGCAGACAGATGGATTCACAGGGGACCGTCTGAGGGGAAAGTGGTGGGCGGGTCACCGACATGAAGTAGCTGCCATTTGCAAACATCATGGTAAATAAACCAGTTGGTAATTTTTATGCATACATGTGTTTTTGCACACAGTCACACACACAAATTATTAATCCTCTTGCAGAGATGGTGCCCTCTGATTCCCCCCTGATACCTGCCAGGCTCTGTTATGCTCACTTCCAGGTTTATGACTCCCCCCCCTCCCCCACCCCATCAACACAGCAGCACTAAAGCCAGTTATTTACTTCTACTTAACTGTGCCGGAGGGCTTTTTGAGCCCCTGCAGGCACTTAAATGCAGTCGGTTTTAACACATCACTGCTGCGTTAACTTTAATCAAACTCTCTTAAATTTACAAATCCTTTTTTATTCATCTTGTGTTTGACCTGGTCAGACCGTCGGCGCAGCGTTTTCTTAATATGAGTGTGAACTTTTGGCCTCTGTCAGTGTGTGAGGATCCTATAAAACAGCTTATTTTTATTTAGTTTTTTTTATTTTTTATTTTGTTCAACCAACATTTGCTGGATTTTGTGAGCTGTGTGTGGCTGAGACTCACAAATTATATCTTTATACCCAGGGATCCCACACATTTTCCATTTTCCATATTCAACATCTACCTTTCTTTTCCCATTTGGATCCTTGAACCGACCAGGTTTTATATTTGGGATTGTTAAGCCAACACCAGCACTCACCGTTGTGTCCAACACAGAAAATCTGAGAAGTAAGAATTGAATAAATACTATTATATTATTGTTCCCCATATTTTTTTTTTGTCTCTTTTAAAAGATGCCTTGCTCCCGGCTCTTTTATCTATCTGAGTTGAAAAATTTACTGAAACTCTGACGTCTGAGTGCAGGTAAAGCAGCAAGAGATGATGTTCTTCTGCCAGTGTCTGCAAGCTTTACTGTCAAAAGAGCCAAAAAGCAGCAGAATCTTTTGAATTCTCTATTTTCCTTTAACACTTGTTTTTGATTTGGCATCCATATCTAGCCCAGACTCAAGACTAACCACCGGCAGAATTTAGTCAAAAAGACATGTATTTGGAAAAATGTTTGCAGATTTGATATAAAATAAAATAAAAAACATTAGAATAAAACAATTAATTGATTTCTCATGCCATCTTTAATGCATGTACATGCAAACATGTATTTTATTGAATTATTTCAAAGGAAATTAGCCTTTGTATATATTTTAACCCACAAAGTCTGTGAACAGATATTAACATTTAAAACCAGATCTATTCCTGACTGATCAGAATCATTAAAACTCTCATCTGACATCAGTTTGCATGACTGGTCAATGTCAAAAAGTACAAAAGGGAATTTTAAACTGCAAAATTACAGCGTGAGGCCGAGGCAGGTGCTACATTTTCCTCATATGTTACAGGCCTGTTACTTTGACAACATTGCCTGTTGTAGTGTGATTCTGCAGTGCATCTTAAAAACACACTAACATCTGGCTTTTTCCTTCAGTGGGAAAAAGTACAGTCTGTATTCATCAGTATTTACTGGGATGTAAACACAAAATCAAAATCAGGAAATGTTGAGTTTTCATCAGCAGTAATTGAACAAGACTCCTGTCAGCTAAAAGACATGAAACAGTAAAATGAAGCGGATACCTGAAAGTAGAAACATCGACGCAGGAGAGAAACTAAACTTCAGTTAGAAGCTACAGAAGTACTGAGAGCTGAACATGCACACTTTTAACTCAAAAACTTCTTTCTCTCAGCTTTCCAGCACACACACGGTGAGTCTCAGCTTTCCAGAGCACATCAGAAAGAAACTGAAAGGCAAATTCATCTGCTGACAATGGTTTTTATTTTTTATTTTTTTGTAGAAATTAGAAAACAAAACAGGGGCAGTGGTCTGGAAATACTCTTTTGTTTTGTCCATACTTATCCAGAATAAGAAATGACTAAAAATCTAATTCCAACTCCACTTTGCTATACTGCATAGTATCCCTGTATACCTCCCCTTACTCTGTCTGTATGCTGACCTTATTTTCAGAAAAACAGACTTTTTGCCCCAGACACACACTCACAAACACCCTCCCCCCTCCCCAGTGAATGTGTGCATTTCATGTTAAAACCTGCACTAAGTGGCTGCAGGTCAGTCTAGCCTCTGCTGAGCCTCTCTGAACATCCCTTATTAATGAGACTGGTGGCCGTGGGGAGGAACCACAAACTCACAACACCTAATGTACAGATGAGAGAGAGGTTAAGGGAGGACGGCGGGAAGAAAAGGACAGATGGGGAGAGTAAATTGGAGCGATGAGGACGGGGAGGAGGAGGAGGGAGGCACAGAGAGACGAATGGAGGACAGAGATAGAGGAGTGCACAAAGAGAGAAGAGGGTCGACACAGAGAGAGTAAGAGGCATGACGGAATGAAAGCGATACAGCGTGACAGAGGAGACAAAAACAGAGAGCGGCTGAATCCAAACAACATTTTTTTATGAACTGGCTCTTACCTGAGGACTCTCCTGGAGTCACTGTACGTCCCACAGGTTGCGGGGCGCTCTCACCCTTGTATCTCGTCACACCGCAAAGTGGATTACAACGGCGAAGCCGAACAAAACCCCCACAGCGTGCACACGCATACCGTTCAACACTAACAGGTATGAAAAGGTGTTTGGAAACGCAGCGAGCCAGAAGCTTAGTTACTGATCCATTCTGGCTCCATATCTTTTATATCAGACAAGTCGTGCATGTACGGTCGGTCCACATGGAGGATCTGTGCAAGATTTTACAAATTGCATGACTTTGCTTTGCAGTAAGTCAAGAGGAAACTGGAAGAAAAGAAAAAGACTCTACCGACAGAGAAAAAGATTGAAAAGAGTCTCAGAGTTTCCACAAATCCTATCAGTTGAATTTTAAAGCAAAAAGATTTTGTATTTTTTGGAATTTTTTTTTGGAACTACACTGTTGTAAACATGGACAGCTGTATTTGTTCTGATTACATTACTTATGATCAAAAGCTAGTGAGTTGACAACTTTGCTCACACAACCAAACATCCAGCAAGTGGAACAACACGAGACACAGCGAGCAGCTGATATTAGTCCAACAGCAAGAAGGCGAACTCACCATCTGTCTGTCAGCCTTTTATTTCATGAAGCTCACTAACAATTAAAAGCCAGTCCGACGGTCTCTTTGCCTCTGCCATCATGTCCATAGAGGCTGCTGAGCCCGGTTCCATTACCCAATCCGGCCCAGCTTCAAGCTTCCACTCTGGTCTGGGGAAGGATCAGTTACCTGCACAGCTGAGCTTACTAGTTGACGGCAGCTACAGTTAGCAGCAGTTAGCGGTTACTTTAATGACAAGCAAAGCTATCTGTCCATCAGGAAACTCTGTAAATCACAGAGTTGAGGCAGAGCACCTAAGGGACATCAGAGGGAAAACCAGAAAAACATTTTCTCTATAAAATATGATCCAGTTTCACCAAAATCAAGTGCTGTAAAGCGTCTGGCACGCGATCGTATCCGTCAACCCTAAATTAGTACAAGAACAGGTCTTCAGGGCAGAGTGGGAGTGACAGAGACACCATTCTCCATATTACAAGTCTGGCAACAAAATGGTTTTGACGCTGTTATTTTTAAATAAAAGCTTACATAATGTTGCTTTTAAATTTTTGTCATTTGAGATAAAAGGTCAGTTGCCTTCATTCTCTCAGGCAAAGTGTTCAATACATTAAAGTTTTTAAAATCAGCACAAACTACAGCAGATAATTGTGCAGATTTTCAGTATTTCAGCTGAAAAGTTTTTGTTTGTTTTTTCAGGAAAAAATATCAATAAGTGCACTAGATTTATAATTCTGACTTTCTACACTTTGAGGTAACTTCACATTGATCTCATCCCAATTAACTGTATTCCCTCTGTTCTTCTGACTGTAACTGCTCTCTCTCTCTCGACATGATTGTTTTATGGCCGCAGTAATAATGCAGGGACACTGAGGCCCTGACCTCTCTGCCCCTCATTCCTGAAGCAGAATCTGTATTTTAATGGCAGGACGAGTTCATTCAAGGTGAACTCAAATGTACTGGTTAGCGCTCTATAACTGAGATTAGGCCTGCAGGGAAACACAAGCAGGATGTTTGTATAGATAATATTCATAAGCATGTACTGTGTCAGGGTCAAACAGTAGTCAAAGTGGCACCACACAATCTGCCTTTTTCCTGGCTGGAAAACTTGTTTGATAACGTCTCTATCTTGCGAGGGCGAAAATTGAAACTGACACTTAAATTTGTTTCTCATTTTACGTAATTAATTCTGAGCGAGTCTGTGCAGAACTGTGGTTCAGGCAGTGAAGTTTACGGAGCTGCAGCTTCAGACTCGAGTCTCTGTGAATGACGACAACCCGTGACAGCTGCAGTCTCATATGAGCGGGTCAAACGTGGGTGGAACGCGCTTGTTCATTAACCTGCATCAGACACCAAAGACATCTGAGTCCATGACAACTTTTTGCTTTCGTCATTTTTTCCTCTTTATTTCTTTTTTTTTTTCATCTCGGTCTCTGTGGACCTGACGAGGAAAATTTATTCAAACTTACATGACAAAGAAAAGGTTTGTCAAACAGGTGCACCAGGCTGAGCTCACAGTTCTGCTGCACTCAGAGAGACGGCAAACTGGATCATGTGAGTGGACAAGAGCAGGTGAGGACAGTTACAGGAAAAATGTAATCAGATTACAGATTATTTAGTAAAAATGTTTAAAAATAAAGAATAATACACCACCATGTACAGTGTGCACACATTACAACACTTAACAAGTCTCACAACATCACTGGTCTGAGTGAAACCAGCTGATCTCACAGTCAGTTCATTATCATGACCTCTAGTGAAAAAACTGCTTCACTGGGTGGAAATTTCAACATTATTTTGTCTTTTATTTTGTGAAATAAAGAACAAGTAGTGTGACAGTTCTGCCTTCAGCTGTCCAAGAACGGACATCTGATTAAAATAAACATTTACACCTGAGAACAACCGCTAACATTAACTACACAGAACAACTGTTAACATTAGCTACACAGAACAACCGCTAACATTAACTACACAGAACAACCGCTAACATTAACTACACAGAACAACTGCTAACATTAACTACACAGAACAACTGCTAACATTAACTACACAGAACAACCGCTAACATTAGCTACACAGAACAACTGCTAACATTAACTACACAGAACAACCGCTAACATTAACTACACAGAACAACTGCTAACATTAACTACACAG
>JAJHUR010086487.1:0-27036 GCA_027495735.1 Lutjanus campechanus
AAGGATAAAAATAAAAAAAAAAAAAAGAAAGAACACAAAACAAACACAAAATGTCTCCATCCTGCTCGTGTGGTGTAATCCAAGTGTCCGCAAGCTGTGACATTAAAATTTAACCACAAAAGACGACATTTACACCATGTTTTTAGCTGAAATGTCAACTGTAGCCTCCCAGGTAGCATGTAAACATGGCATTGATGTATCGCAAGACTTTGTATATCTCTTAATGGATGCACATGTGAAAATATTGCGAGATTGAGGCCATGTTTACATGCTACCTGCTACATGCTACAGTTGACATTTCTGCTAAAAACATGGTGTAAATGGCGTCTCACAAGCAGGATGGAGATATTTTGTGTTTGTTTTGTGTTCTTTTTTTTACATTTTGTCCGTGGTCACCATTCACTTCAATTGTACTGGATTTGGCTGCAACCCTGTTTTCTGCTGAAACTCCAGGATTGTTTTGTGAACTGAAGATCTTCACCCATCCTCACATCAGCATAGAGGTGAGTACATATTGAGTGGATTATCATGTTGGGGTGGAATATTCTTTTAATACAACAGCTCTTTATCACTTTATCATTTTTTTACAGTATTGATTCTTAATACCCTCTATAACATGTGTTATAACGTGATATCTTCATACTGCCCAAGCCTACCAACCTACAACCTCTTATCCACCACAGAGCAGAGTCCTGCTTCAGGTCTCATTTATGTCTGTGGATGAATCCAACTGACTTTAGTAAATCTGCTGCGTCAGTTTACTTTTAGGGGCAGGTCAAAAAATGAATGAATGACAGAAAACTGATGAATATTGGCTTATGCTAGAGATTTATGCAAGTTCATGCAAGAAGGACGAATTATTTTGTATTCTTTCCTGAGAATTAAAAGTAAAATTAAAAGTATTCAGCATAAAAATGTTGTTGCATTGTACAGCTATGACGATTAATCAATTATGAATTGATTATTAAATTGATCACCAGCTATTTTGATAATCAATTAATCAGTTTGAGTAATTTCTTAGAGAAAAAGTCAGAATTCTTTGACTTCAGCTTCTTAAATGTGAATATTTTCTGGTTTTTTTACTCCTCTCTGGCAGTAAACTGAATATTTTGGGTTGAGGACAAAACAAGACATCAGGAACGTCATCGTGGGCTTTGGAAAATTGATTGGTTGATCAATAATGAAAATAATTGTTACAGGAAATATGTTTGAATTTTGTTTTCAAGTGACAAGATTGTGACATGATTAATTTATCAAAAATGATTGACAATGAAATAATCGTTAGTTGCAACCCTGTTACAATGCACTTATTATTTTGTTATCTTTATTCTTTAAAAGTCACTAGAATACAGGAAACAAATTCTCTGAAACTCAAATGTTTTGTTATAAAATCCTCCCTATATTTGTGGTCTCAAGGTTGGCAAGTATGCCCGAACATAGTCTTAAAAAAAAGCTTCTATTACGGCTGCAGACTTCCACCCTGTCTAGGGTGCCACATTTGTCATTATTCTGTTCCATGCATTCTGACTGATATGCTTCTGTTTCACTCAGGCTGCTCACACAAACAACATGAGAGCTTGTGTTTTACTTGTGCCTTATGAGCACAACTGTGTTCTTTTCAGGCCCCCTCACTCACAGATAAGGGATATTGTAGCTGTGGCTTTGGCCTCATGCTGGGAGGCCTCTGTCCCCCCCACACTACACAAGCTTGCTGTTATCTGCTTCATTGATCAAAGTCACTGAAATAATGACAAAAAACACACTTTCCAACACGTCTCTCACACTTGCCACCAGGCCACAGTGTGGAACCTGGACACTGAACTTTGCCTTTCCAGTCAAAGGACTGAACACACACACACAAAAACACATATACACACAAAAAGAAAGAGAAAACAAAGCAGAGGCAGTATAATTGAAATGGTGTGGTGATGGGGGGGCAGGGGGGTTGTGGTGACGATTGAAGTGACCTGAAGGGGGGACGTCTTTATTAATAAGACGTCAACAGCTAAAGGGGCCTCCACCAACAGAGGCTGCAGCCTGCATCTGCTTCTATACCATCAACTCCACTTACATTCATCCTACCATGCCCATTTATCTGTCTGTCCACCCGTCCCTCCTTCCATCCAGTTGTGTCACCGTCCATGCATCCATCACTTTGTAGCAGGTAGTTTCATCAATGACAACAGCACCATTGATCTAATCCAATCTGTCTTTTATCGTGTTCTGCTAATCCATTCTGATCCTATTAGTATTGTGTGGATGTGAACTCCTGATTTCCACTTCTGTCCAAGAGCTGTGAAGGTCTTTCTTGATACTTTGTCTTTATTCAACTGTCCACCTACCTGTCTTTATAGTATATGCTGTTATTGTCCCCTAATAGACCACTCTAAAGATTGGTCCTGTTTGGGTTTTCTGACAGGTGCCTCTGAAGAGGTTCTAACACAGCGCTTCTACAAGTGGGGTCCTCAAACACCCATGTGAGGCCCCAGAGGTCCCCTGACTTTCCCTCTCAGCATCAGTCTCATTACATGACCTTTTTGATTGAATAATTTTATATAAATCAACAACATAATGTGGGAGCAAATCTGATCTCATCAGGCCTGAATGTTTTCCACAAAATGCTCTGATAGTTTTCGTCCTTTTGGATTTTAATACTGAATTTTCACTGTAAATCACAAATTGAATATAACTGAACACTGTATACAGGTTGAACTTACCAAATGGAAGGTCTCGAGTTTACGATAGGTACTCACAATTTTGTCTTGTTCCCTTTTCATGCTTTGTGTGCCCCTTTGGTGGCATTGCGCTAAAACAGTAGCAACCTGTCAGATCTCACAGCAAGTGATAAAGTCTGTGGGTTTGTAGTTAGCTCGCACTGAGAAGAAATATCCCCTTAATTGATTGTTAGTGTTTTCAACTGTCATAGACTTTCACAATAAAATCCTGCGGCTGATTAGGCTTGATATTACTATATTAGCAAATCTTAGAAATACCGTACAATTATTTTCATTTCTGATTTCTCCAGGGAAAAACATTATTGTATTGGAAGTGTTATATTATTGTTCTCACACGCGGCCCGCCGACAATTAGTTCTTTTTTTACGCATGCCTGTGAATTTCTATAAATATGTATTTTTGATCGCCTCCCTATGCAGGTGTTCCAGGAATGTCCAGGAAGGAGGAGGCCACAGGGCAGACCGAGGAGCAGGCAGAGGGATTATATCTCCGCTCTGGCCTGGGAATGCTTCATGATTTCCCAGTCAGAGCTGGTTAATATGGCCAGGGAAAGTCTGGGGTCCTCTGCTGGAGCTGCTACCTCCATGACCCGACTTCGGATAAGTGGTTGAAGATGGATGGATGGACGGACGAATGGATGGATGTTTTTTTTTACCCATTACACAATGTATTTGCAGGTCACCAGTTGGGTACCACGGGTTATTTGGCCATGGTATAATTCCTGCCTTGCTTCATGGGCTTCTGTGGTCTAATTTTGTTGCCTCAAATATAACAATGGCTGCTGACCACTAACCTAATAGTTTAGTAATTAAGTATATAAGAGGTCCTTAAGGAAATAGATCTACATTTTTAATAGATCTATATTTATTTGCATTTCAACTAAAGTTAGATAAGAAGATCGATACCAAAGTCGTGTTTGTCCTAAATATGAAGCTCCAGCCAGCAGGTGGTGAGCTATTTCTTTGCTGTGACCAGTGACTCCCTGGAGTCTGTGCTGGTTGCCTGGCAGCTGCCCAGAGCCAAGAAATAGGCCGGCACATAATACCTAAAAAAACTGCAAAATGTTGTTGTTACAATTTGTTTTTTGTCCAGATTAAACACATTAGATAAAACACGTTTCTTAGGGAGCTTTTTAGAGGTCCTGGTAGGCTGGTTTTCTAGTCTCTCAGTAGAATTCATGGTGCAACAAAGCTGAGCTTCCACTGGTCCTGAGGATGTCATCCATATAGTCTCCTAGGAAGAGACGGGGGTCAGGTCAGGACACTTGTGTGGTGAAGTGGCCTCTTTTAGCCTTTCAACGACTCCTTTGTGTGTTTGCAAATGGGGGATGTGTGGACAAGTGACGACTCCGCTCAAGCACTGATGTTGGACATGTCTGAGTAGCTCAAAGGACAAATGATGTAAAAATAAAAATAAGCAATAAAATAAAGAAATTGGGAATGTTGGTGGGTTATACATCATTATCACTGATGAAGGTAACTCGACATGTGTCCTATAACTGTAGCCCTATAGAGGAATATGATGTTTTCTAACGGGGGAGATGGCACCACATTCAATCATTTTTGAGCATCATTGTCCTCTATTAACTTTTCCAACAAGTCGTGCTTGACACGTTTGAAAATTCCTTCTCTACTGCAGCCATTCCAGAACTTAAGAAAGCCATGGCCCAATTTGAAGTCTAAAAATCTTCTGCAGCCCACCCAAACCTTTAATCACAACTGATCAACACACGAGACTAATCGAACCAATGATGAGATATAAGATACGGTCTAGTATAGTATTAAGTGACAGGTCAACAAATACAGTGTAAAAACTACATCAGGTAAATAAAGAATAACACATTTTTTAGATCACGTGGTTTTGTTCTATTAGTTTTGATTACTTTTGGGGAAAAATCATGCACATTTAATGGTAATTTCAAACTTAAAACATTTTTAAATGTATTTTTCATGACCTCTCAAAGCTCACCTGCAGGACCTTCACGACCCATGACTGACTGATTTTTATTTGTATTAAATTCTAGATATTAGGACTATTTTCAGCCAACAAAGTTGACAGTACGATTTTTTTCTAATTGCAGATTTTAACAGGAATGCTCAGCAGTATTAATGGCAAATGCTGCAGTCAGTGATACAACCCCCCACATACCATAATGCGCGGTTGATAGATTAATCAATGTTTAATTTCATCTTTAAGTTAAAGGGACAATTCATCCCCAAATCAAAAATACATATTTTCCCCTGTGGTGGCCTGGCCTGTGGTGTTATTCATCCATCTAAATGTTTTGGGTGTCAGTTTTAGAGATGTCGGTTGAGATATAATACTATATAATGGAACTAAATGGCACTCAGCTTGTGGAGCGCGTAGAACCAAAATATTATTTTGAACACACCAGTGTCTCTTTCCAAAAATCATGACCTGGTTATTTAAGATAATCCACAGACTTGTTTTATCTCGGAATTACTTTTTTTCTAGTAGAAAGAAAGTAGTTGCAGTAGATTCTAAAGTAGTTCTGGTAGATCTTACCCCAGAAAAAAAGTAGGTCTTACATGAAACTGCTCAGATCAAGGTGTGTGGATTAACTTTCCCATTATAATGATGAGAAGGCAGACATCTCTACCGCCAATAACTTCAAAACTCAGCAACTCACACCAAAAGAATCTAGATGGATAAATAGCACTACATGTGAGAAGAATAATATGTATTTTTGATTTTGGGGGTGAACTGTCCCTTTAAAGTAAATAATCTAAACTGAAATGTTTCCAGCTGAAATGTTTCCAAATGCCTTCAAAGCCACATACCAGTCCAGTATCCCACTGATTAGACAAATGTGCAGTGCAGGATTTATGTCTGCTGCTAAGTGTCAGTGTTGTAAAGTGAAAAGTAAGTGAGGCAGATGGTGTGCAGTGCATCTGACTTCATATGGCGGACCAGAGTGTGCATCTGATTCTATTCAAAACTGCAGCCATGATCAACATAGTTTGTTACGGTGGCCTCTTAAGCATACTTTTAAGGATAGGTTAACAGTTTTTCAACAGGGAATTTCAGACTAAAGTGATCCTCTTTTACTGGTTGTGGGTTTTGACCAGTTCTTCCAGGCTGTGAGTAAAAAGCAGGCTACAACTTCTCTTTCTTTCCCTTCACTTAATAAAATCACCAAAATAGCACAACAGCACAGTACATCCAGCCTGGGGTTCACAGCATACATCCCCCTCCACTGTTTGCATATGGCATTCTACATACCTGTCCCCACAAAACAACGACAGGTAGGAATTAATTAGGTTTAATAGGTTAGAGATCCTGACAGAAGTTAGTCGACGTCTCTCTTGTTGCTGTTGCTATGAGTTTATCTTAAAAAAATCCACATTTTCGATTTTTACAAAAGTGAAAGTAAAAAATGCGTATAAAAAATTAAAACAAAAACAGTAGAATCAGCATGTCAGGGCTGTGGCTGAATGCCAATATACTTAACCCTTATCAGTATTTGCTGTTGGCTTGCCGGGAAATCTACAAAACCACATCATAAAGGTTCAAAAATACAACTCAGCTTCACCCATTCACCATGTGTTTCACTCATCTCAGTGTGCAAGCATGTCAATCATTAACTGGCTCCGTGTTGCCTGAGAAAAGGCTGATAACATCCAATAAAGCCATTTAGTGCATCCCCATCACTAACCTGTTGGTTTACAGTAACACAGCCTCAAATCTATTGGCATCTATTGTATCTGATGGATGGTTGTACAAACACAGAGTGAGACGTGAGGTGGGGGTAAACTTTCACTGATGTGAGGTATAGCACTTGTTCTGAATGCTGCCATTTGCTCTGGAGCTGTTTGTTTCCCATTATTTAGTTGGCAGGGCACTTGAACCAACATGGTATAGGCTATCTGTGATGAAAGCACCTTTTATTATATCCAGAGCAGGATCTCAGGTAAGTGGAACTGCCTGCATAGACTGTAATCTTATTCTTTGGGTCTTTTTTTCAGCCACCTACTCATGGCTAAAAGTTGTTTGTATTTTTCATACAAATGTAACCTTCTATTGATGCTAAAGGTTCCATAGAGGGAGAATATGTCAGGCTGATTTTTGTGGAAATGTGTCTGAAATGTTGCATAGAGGTAGAATGTTCTCACTTGAAACATTTGGAGTATTAAGCAAGGCAATGTATCCCTGAAGTCTGACTTTGTTATTGACTTCATATTGCTGTTAAAATTGAGACATGAATCAACAATGATGCCAAGATTTCTGACTTAAAAGAAACTGAGTCAAGATGAGCTTCCCCTTTCAGCCTTCCTTCCTTAGAACCAAAGACAATGAAGAAAATTCTGGTTCTGACAACTAATTTTTTGATAAATGCACTGATACAACAGTTCTACTGGAGGGTAATAAGTCTAAAATGCTATATAAAATGAGTATCATCTGCATAATTATGTTAACCAATGCTGTTGTATATGATTCTAGCTAAAGGGAACATGAAGATGTTAAAAATCAGAGGTCCAAGGATGGAGCTTTAAGGAATTTCATGTCATGTTAGATGGTGCATAGTTGCTATGTGAAACAAAGTATTCCCTTGAACAACAACTTCTCAACTTCTCACTGAGATCCAGAAGCGCAAAGCATTTTACCAGAGTCTGTGTTTAATCGGATGTGATTCAGAACTTTAATGAAAGTCATCTCAGTTTTGTGAAAGGTTCAAAATCTAAACAGATGTAATCGAGAACATCATTTGCGGGTAAACTACTTTTTAAATTTTTTTTTACTTATAAATGGAACTCATCTAAGCTAGGTTTTTTTCAGAGGAGGCCAAATAACAGCAGTTTTCAGTGCCTTACAGAAGATGCCTGATAGGAGGGAACTATCAAGGCAGCCAACAAGCAGTTAAAAACACCCACGAGCAGAGCACTGGTGCAGCACACTGATGCCTTAAGATGCTGTGCTGTTTCAAGAGTTTTGTAGTCAATACTACATGCCACTTAATATGACAATGTAACATGACAATAGCATTATTTTAACATTGAAAATTTCGATGGTCAAGATAACAGAAAATAATATTACAGATAGCAGAAGTTGTGTATGGAGGAGGACAGGGGCAGAGGATCATTTCTGGGAAGGTGTGTCCATGAAAAATGATAGTGTTGTAAGTTGTTAGCGGCTACTCTTGCTGCTATTGTAACAATTACTGTGCATTTAGAAATGCCAGATCTGTAGGTGGTAGGGCTGGGTTTCGTTTCAAAAATTAGAATACCAGTATCAATACGAGTACCCTTACAATGACACCCAACACCATTGGAGTACTTTAGTCGATACCTTTTTCTGAAAGCTATTCTTTATGAAGAACATTTCCAGTGATTGGCTGCAAGACAAAACATATGGGTACAAAAAGGATCAGTTGAAGGTATCATTTAATTGAAGAATTTTTAATCCTACTTGTACTGGGTTATTTCAATTGATATTTTCAAAGGTACTGAGTACAGATACCCAGCCCTAGTAGGTGGCAAGTTCTCCAATTATCTTGTATCGAGAGATTATCAATGCAGAAAGTAGTGTGTCTTTTATGTAGAGAGATGGAAAATAATGGTGTGGAGGCTGGGGTGGCGGATGCTCCTATAGTGCCCCCAACTTTCATATGAGAGACTGCAGTTTGTGTCCTATCACAGACCCACACCATGATCTTTCTTTAACCTTAACCATCCTGTAGTTGCTATGAACAGATACTGTACAAAGAATGTTTTTAAACGCTGGTAGTGAAGAGTTTCCACAGTTGTAAAATCCTGGCTGTATTACAAACTATTGTGCAGAGTTTTAGCATCTTATAAGATTTCCTGGGTCACTTTTAAGTGTGTCACCATGTCAGTATCTTAGCTTAAATGACACAAGCCCACCATTGCACCCCACTGCATCATTTTAACACAGGGCTGTTTACAGTCTGAATGCCCACTGAATGAAGAGTTCAAGAGGAATGCTTGGATGCTTAAAGCAGCTCACATCTCATCCTCTACCAACAGTCAAGGGGAGTTTCTTTAAACCTTGCCCAAAATCTTTAGAAATTACCTGTTTTATCCATTTAAGTACAAGTGGGTGTTGTGTTACTTTAGGACACTATGAAACAAGAGCCTAACATTTTAAACAGTAGGTCAGGGTACTGGTATTCAATACCTTAAAGGTATCAAATTAAATAACCCAGTACTATAATTTCTCCAGTCAAATAAAACCTCAAACCAATCTTGTTTGCACCCAGATCTAGAAAAAATGATTGATGATTTATATGGTTTTGCTCACAGCCAATCACCACAAGTAAAAAGGTATAAAATGATGGACTCCAATGGTATCAGTGATACGTCAAAAATACTTGCAATGTATTTTTTTAAACAATATCCAGCCTTTGTGAACAGCAGTCTTTTAGGACTCTAAGGCCGTAGTCAACTTGTGTTTGGAGTGATGGTTGTATACATCCTCAGAAATGAACATACACGAACACAAAAGCGTGGTTAGACAGCAAGTACTTCTCTGGCTTAAGTCGGGACCACAATGTTATCAGAAAACATTGAGCATCCTGATCAGTATCAAGTATTCTTTGTAGAAAACTTTTTACAGTAGTATTTTATGCACAAAAAGTTGGTTGGTTGTGGAAATCATTTTAGAAGCAAAAAAAATGCAACTGTAGTTGATGGAGAGATGCAGTGGCAGTTTGACCCATACTAAAGACAGCAGGTCTGGATATTTCATCTGTCCCTTAAGTTCTCCATCTTCATAGATATGCAATAATAAACCGCTGGAGAACCTCTGATGTCACTCACAATTGAACATTTGAATTGGGTGCTTTTTATCTTCATGATAAAAAAAGATCATAACGTCCATCTTGATGACAGCAGGGTTTTCATCCTGCCTTTGGGTGGAACATCTCCTGCCTTTTGATGAGGTCAGACAACACTTTGTACAAACTACTGCATCAAGAGCCTGTTAATCAGTCTTTACAGGGCCAAGACTGGCCAACCATCATTGAGTGTGTCTGGCTCACACCCTGCCCTCATCTTGACGTGGGTCGCTGGACAGGGCATGAAACTTTACCCTCATCTTGGTTACCCAAAGAGGTCTGAGACAGAAAAGAGCTCCTCAAGAACGCAGGGGCAACATTTCAATTGTGTGTGTCCGTCCCCGCCCCATTGTCCCTGGTCCCTTGGTCCACTTGAACCCAGAGGGCCCCTCTTCGTCCTGACAGCGTCCCGACCAGGTTCTGACCTCCAGACCACTGAGTTCAAAGTTCTAGCGTGTGTGTTTGGATTCAGCTCCCTAAGTTAGTCACACTAGTATAGAAAAAGAAGCCTATAGCAGGTGGCTCTTTGCTTTTTCTTGTCACTCCACATTTTCTTAGGTTAACACAGAGCTCACTGAGCTGCTAATGTGAAGTTAATTCTCCTCAGATCCATTGATGATCACTGGGACCAGACGCCAACAGAGGCATTTAAACAAGGTTGCATCCAGCTAATCTGCTAATATGCTTTAAATAGAATGAAACCCCCTCACCCTGACCATGTTAGTTCACACTGAACCCACCCACGATCCAGTCCATCTCACTACTGATACTAGTCCATACAAAAGATATATTATGTTACCTGAGTGTGGTCAAATAATGTAATGTAGAAACCTGTAGAAACATGAATAACTTCAAAATCTAAAATACCTTAATACAGTGCAAATTCAGTTTAAACTGATTACATGGGGGAAATTACTTAACTGTGTCAAGTTGTGCATTACTGCCACCAAAAAACACCAGTAAACATGCTAGAATAAAACAAGTATGAGGGCAAAAAGTACTAGAAACTCAGTGTAAGCAAGTGAAATTAAAAGACTTGCATTAAATATTAAGTTAAAGGTGCTATTTAATTTAAGGACAATGTTTGCATTTACAGTGTAGCAGAAATATAGCTAAAATATCTGGAATCTCCCCCTGAAACCAAAAACTTACTTGTGTTTGGAGTAATATAGAAGCGATTAAATTCTTAACTTCCAAAAAATGGACATGGTAGATTCACACTGGATTCAAAGACAACCACTGCCATTACAAATTATCCAGGGAATACCAGTCCTGTACAAATAAGGCTGAAGATCACAGGGAATACAATGTAAAAAAAAAAAAAAAAAAAAATTAAGAAAGAAAGAAATATTCGCTGGCAAAGATTCATGGCAGGGGTTCATTTTGTGTTGTGTTTAAACCCCTGATTGCAAGACAGCAGTGTTGCTTTCTATCTTCACTGTTCTGATTGCATAAAAAGTAAAGCTTTTAATGTCAGATTTTATGCATATAGTGGTGTGTTTTTTATAGTATGACAATTTTGCTAAATTTAGATGAAAAGAATATGAATATATCATTTTCCTTACAGTATCGCAGTATATTGAATTGTTCCTCCTGTATCATGATACATATTGTATTGACAGATTCTACAAAAATACACAGAAATGCCCTAAGATGTGCAGGAACAAATAGTGTAACAGATAGTAGCTGTTTGAAAG
The DNA here is from genome assembly GCA_027495735.1 of Lutjanus campechanus. NCBI lineage: Eukaryota > Metazoa > Chordata > Actinopteri > Lutjaniformes > Lutjanidae > Lutjanus > Lutjanus campechanus. The sequence goes on from JAJHUR010086487.1 coordinate 11,247, forward strand.
CAGAACCATTTTGGCATAACCCTACATGCAGATTTTTGCAATTTATAAGTACTGTAAACTGTGAGTCATAGAATCAACTGTCATTGGGAATTCATTCCTACTTCCTAATCTAAATGTAGAAAAAACATTTGACATGAAGCTCAGCAAATTTAATGTACTTTTTAAAATCATAAAACTCTGTTATGTCAAATAACAGAGGTAATCATAAATAAATTAAATAAAACTAAAGTGGATTTCTGACAATTTTGGCATGTTATTCACTCCTACACGTGTGAAAAAACAGTATAAAGCCTTTAGAGGGAGCTGTGTGAAGTCTGATAAATGATGTCACTTGAATCAGCATCGGTAGGGGCCTAAGACTACATGTTTGAAAATAAAAATAATCTGCTGTGTGAAGTCACAAAGAAGTTGAGTTTACTGACCTCTGCAGCCCGCTCCTCATCTCTGCTGCAGGCTCCAGGATCCATTAGCTGCTACTAATCTTCAACCAAACATGCAAAGTTGCAATGTGGGTAATGTAGGCACCAGGTTTTGAGAAGGAAGAAAGAAGAATCTGTGAAAAAAGAGGATATCTCAGGTTCTGCTGCATCAGTTTTTATCTGTTTTTTTTTAACTGTCAATATTATAAGAGTAGGATGCTAAATTAGTGAAGTTCTCAAAAAATGTTTCATTCAGTGTGCTTTACAAATTGAAGGTTTGGGGTTTGAAAGAAGTAGGTATCTAGGAAGTAGAGGTCTGTTGAGTTGCATGCTGACAAATCAAATATTTCATAATAGTAAGGCTGCAACTAACAATTATTTTCATGATTGATTAATCAGTTGATTATTTTCTCAATTAATAGCTGTTTGCCAACAAAATGCCAGAAAATTATGAAAAATATTGATCCACGTTTCCCAAAGTCCAAGATGACGTCTTAAAATGTCTTGTTTTGCCCACAACTCAAAAATATCCAGTTTACTGTCAGAGAGGAGTAAAGAAACACTTGACTTTGACCTCTTTTCTTAAAAAATTACTCAAACCAATTAATCAGTTATCAAAGTAGTTGGTGATTAATTTAATAATTTGATTAATTGTTGCAGCTCTACATAAAAGGTAATGAATTTATTCCTGAAACTAACTGATATAAAACATAGTGGTGTTGCTTTAAACACTAGGTGTGACTAAAGAGCTCCTGTAAAAAACGGCAGACCATGATGGTTCTTTAGGTTCTTCAAGATGAAATTTGTCTTAAAACGTGTGGACAAACATCAGAGAGGGTAATGACTGTCCCTGGTGTGAACAGCTCATCAATCACTGACAGATATGGAGTGTATTAGTCTTGTTAGCATTTCTGCTGGAGCCCTTGAGGTGGCTGGCCAAGTTACATAAGCATGCTGAATGGCAGTCAAACATTTGTGCTAGATAAAGAAGCCCTTGAAAGCTGTGAATCCACCTGTATGCTGTTTGTCTTCTCTCAGAGAGCTCCCACACGTTGTCCGACAGTGGTCAAATATACAAGTGTTGTCAAACACTGCGGCTGTTTGCAGTCTGCACTGAGTGTGCACCGTCTCTCTTTATGTATTTATGCAGGAATATACATACAGTACATGTACAATCAGACACAGCAGTCAGTGGCTCCCTCTAAGTGGCCACTTTGTTTCTCAGAACTGCATAAAACCCTCCACACATCTTTCTCACATTTAATTGTGGGAGTTGTATCCAGTGTTTTCAGTAGGACTGTACCTGACTCAGAATTCTGTCAGTTGAATCAAATTTAGCTGTTGGACTCTTTCTGAGGGGCAGAGGCAAAAAATATAAAAAATGGTGCAACTGTATGTGGCAGGGCACCAGCACAGCACAAATCATTATATATATAAAGTGAAATGTTCCAAATCATTGTTTAGATTATACTTGCTCTATTGTACAACAACTACTACAACTCTGTGATAAAAACACACAGGGAACTATTTAACAATTACAGGCAGCCAGAAGCTGGAAGCTACATAATTTTCTAGTATACAGGGCAGCCTATATGGCACTGCATTGTGTTTTTCTCCACTGGAGCACTCTAAAGGGCACTTTGCCACATTTTGTCCAGTAGAAGGGCACCCTAGAGGGCATTTTTTTCTTGAACTTCCAGTCTTTTGAACAGGGTTTGGTGGGATGTTCAGGGTGACAGTGATGTTCACATAACATACAATAGTAAACAAGCTAAGTCCTGCAAGCTAATGTGCAGTTTGTGAAACACTAGATGTCAAACAAAAGACACAGACTGCATCATATTAAGATGCTCTGAGTGATATCTCTGATTGATATCTCAAAGTCTGACCAGGCAGGGACTGTTATCCTCTGGGCAGCTGCCTCTGTGTCAGAACTACTGTGCATCCGTGGTGTCTCCATGTATGTGTCCTTTTGGCAGTATAATCCAGGCCTCACTCAGACTCACCCTGGGGCTGACCTGGCCCGTGGCTTCCTGTGCTTTACCAAGTGACTGGTATGACTTTACATAGTGGAAGATTTTACCCTGAAGAGAGAACTCACACTACTTTGGTGTTTAAATGGGTAGTTCAGATTAACAAAAGTCACACAATAACACAAACAGATTATTTTTACTGTTTTACTGTTACTGTTTTTGAGAGTGGAGTCTGGTTGCCGATGGTTGGCTTATATAATAGTTTCACACTATTACAATGTTTAATAAACAGAGTTTGATCTTTTAAAATATATTTTCCAGCATAATTGAAGAGTAAAAATCAAAATTCCCTAAAAATACAGTTTTGCCCCAATTCTCAAGAATGAAGAAAATATAAATTAGTATAATTAGCAACAAGACACATTTATAAATCTAGTGCCATACACATGTTAACACACACACACACGCACACACACACACAAAACTGAAGCAGTGAGCGGCATGCTGACATACGCTTCATACACACACAAAGACACACGCTCTGTCTTTTCAACTTTTCTTTTAATATGCAGCACAAAAGGCACGGTGCTCCAGCTGTGCAGCAAATATGAGTTCCATTCTGGGACAAAGCAACAGAACAACTTTCTGCCTTCGACTCCGTCCAATGAATAATAAAAAGCTGTCTCTCTCCCTCTCTGTCCGTCTCTCTGCTCCTTTGAAATGAGCTCAGTACATTAGATACAAAGAGGATAATTCAGGGGCTCTGTTTGTTGAGGTGGATAATGTGCCTCATACTGGTGCTGCATGTCACTCAGGTCAGTGCTTTGTAGAGGGCCAACATTGGCAGCTGGGTCTGTCCACCCACTCACACACACACACACACACACACACACACACACACACACACACACACACACACACACACACACACACAATCATACTGTGTGTGTGTGTATTCTGTTATTTGTTGAGAGAGATAAGGAGACTCCAGTTAAGTGAGGTTGCAATAGCTGAGTTTCCATTTGATTATTATTTGGATATTATGCTGTTTGAATTTGAACAGCTGAAAGGAAACATGGAACGGAAAGAATTGAGTTGAATTATTATTATTAGTGATGTTGCAGTGTAAAGTCCTGGGTAGCAGTTTAAAGGGACAGTTCACCCAAAAACGAAAATTCAGTCATTATCTACTTACCCTCATGCCGATTGAGGGTCAGGTTTATTTTGTTAGAAAGATTCTAAAATATTGTTTTCCTGTGAAACTCCAGTATTTTTTTGTGGACTAAAAGTCAGAATTTTCATTTTTGGGTGAACTATCCCTTTAACATGGCACTTTATTATAAGAGGGAAGGTTTCCATGACAATCAAAACAGTCAACAAATTCAGAACTGGAATTGTTATGAGTAATTTATTCAGACTGAAATGAAATAAGTTACTAATACTCAAATAAATGAAGCTAAGAATTAGCATGGACATTTCTGTTAGAATAACTTAAATGAAGTATTTTGATCAGTTGATTCAATTTAATTAAGCTTGTAGAACAAATCATGTTGGTTGTACTAAACTAAATGAATTGGTCTAACTATAAAAATCTCAATTATAGCTGAGTTGGAATTACTTCCATGTAAATTGTTACCTTAAATTTTTTAAGTTGAGCCAGTGTGTTCTTTTTTAGAGGGGTTTCCCAGGGTTCCACTTACACTGTGGCTTTTTTTCTGCATGTCACATGCATGCGCACACATGAATGTGTGTGGCAGCACAGTCAGTTGCATGTAGATAAAATTCTACTTTTAAATACAGTAACATTTTATACTTTTCATAGAGGCTATAACAACAACATATGGCTACTGTTTCAAAATCTGTGTGTAATAATCAGTGAATAATCACTCAAAAGCAGCATCATTGCTGTACTTCACATTAAAGTAGTAAATGAAATACTTTTTGAGGTGAACTTAAGCTGTTTTTGCTCATCAAGCATCATGAGATATTAGACCAAAATGAACAGAGCCCCCGAAAACCTGCACACAGCACAGTGTGGGTATTTAAATTGACATCCTTCACATCTGAGATTGAAAACTGTCCTTTCAAAACCTCCGGGATGAAAGTCAAAGTCAGTTAACCCATCCACCCACCCCACCTCCTCCAAATGCAGACCTTTCTGCTCTTTAAATTATATCATCTAGGGATGTACAATTAATCAAAATTTTTATCAAAATTGCAACATGGCTTTCTGCAATTTTCAAATCACAGGAGGTGCAATATCTGTTAAAGGCAAAATGTGTGTTAAAAAACTTTTAAATGAATGAATGATGTGAGGCAGAGATGTCCTGTCCTACAAACCAGATTCTACAGACTTAAAAAATCATCACTACCTCTATTACTGTAAATCAGATCGCAATTGCAATATCAGTCAAAATAAACACAATTATATATATTTTTCAAAATTGTTCAGTCCCAGCGTCATCTGACTTTGATGGCAGATCAAGACATAACAATAGAGGGACACCTCCAGAAATGACATTACAGGGGGTATGTGGTATGTAGCGTCATAGTTTGACACACAGGAGCACTGACAAGCTAGGCCTTGTGCGACACAGGAATAAGAGCTAAGCTAACCCAGCTTAGACCTGAGACAGTGAGCCAGAGAGAGATGCATCATCGTCGGCTCACTTTAATTCTTCATCAGCCCACATCCTCCTCCTCAATCCCTGACAGAACAATTGCAAATGCAGTGGTATCTAACAAGTCTGGCTGGAGGTAAAGTTACTGCAACTAGTAAGCTAGCATTCGTTAGCCACACATACTAACATTTGCAGCTTATGTTAGAGCAGATGACGACAATTCATCATGTGCGCATTTTTTTTCACATTTCAGAGACGGCAAAAAAGACGCCACCATCCAGACTCCTGAAACACTGAGTATCACTCTCCTCAGAGCCTCCTGCACACCTTCAACATGGAGCGAAATGGACATCTTGCTAACCTATGATTGGACAGTTCCTGTTTGGAGGCGGGGCTTAGCAAAGAATCAAATATGTGCTTTCATGGCGGTTTGCATCTAGCGCATTAAAGTGAAACTATCAAACCTTTTACTACACACTACTTTCTTAACGCTATTGATGATGCGTGTATTGTTGATAGATATGGTTATGATATCATCACTCAGTCCCAGTCCAAGCTGTTGTATTAGAGGAGTTGGTCGTGAGAATGAGCTGGTAACATCACTCACACACAAACATAACTCTCTTGCACTGTTCATAATTGTGACAAACATGAAAGATGGTGTGTGTGTGTGTGTGTGTGTGTGTGTGTGTGTGTGTGTGTGTGTGCCCCCTCCTGTACCCTCTCTTCCCCCATCCTTCCCTCTCAGTTTGGTTTTATTCAGTGTGAAAGACGTCAGTAGCGTTTTGTGTGCAGAGATCATATTTGAGTAAAGGAAATCGTCACTTTTTTCCTGAAGTGAAAGGGAGCTTTTCTGCCTCCACTGGAAGGAGTCCAGCGCCTTTTCAATACAGCGGAGGCAACAAAGGCCCCCATAACACCCACTCTCATTCAGGTTGGCAAAACGACACAGTGACACGCAAAGAAAAGGACATAAAAAGGTGGGGAGGAAAAATCAATTCAGCCAGTGTCAGAAGTCACGCTTCATGAGGCAGAGTGTGTGAATGCTAACTGCATGCAGTCAGAGGCATGACAGAGCGTCATAAACAGCCCCCGACAAAAGAAATAACACAACAATCACGCAGGGATTAGTGCCTAGCATCTGGGCTTCAGTGTGCGTGTTGCTGTGTTGTCCAGTATGCTCTGCTTGGTTGGCCAGTTGTAGTTGTTGTTTCATGTGTTGGTGTCTTGCTGGCTGACTGGCCCTGGCTAATTGCTGGCCTGCTTAATCTGTGTGGGCACTGAGCCATTCACCTTGGCATCAACAGATGACCACTCCTGTCTGACTGTTTTCATCAGCCTGTTTGGGCTGCAGCCACAGTGTAGGCCCACTGCACTGCCACCAGGAGTGGGAGAAATAATTGCTTTCTAGATCTGTAACAAGAATTATAGACAGGCCTGGTTTGAATTACGGGGGAGCTAAAGGGAGCTCGGCTCCTCTGAAAAGGACATGGGCTCCCCTGAAAGTCTACTTTGGGCCATTTAAGGGGAGCTCAAAAACCGTGCTTATTTACTCAAAACATTATAATTTCCAAACAATAATCTCCATTAATTCACACTAACTGTAGTAGTAATAGTAGAATGTTTTTTGCAGTAACCCTGAAATTGACCTCTCTGCTGTGCACTTACATGTATGTGCATGAAAACCATTGTGTAATTTGACCCCTGATCATAGGATGAGGTTGTATGAGGAACATTAAAGGAAGAGTTTGGATTATTTGAAGCGTGACTGTATTAAACACTTATCTGTAGTCAGTGTATTACCTGCAGTAGATGGTGATTGACACGCCCCCAGTTTGGAGAAGCAGCAGGAGTACTGGTGGAGGAAGCTAAGCAATGTCCTGCTGTAGACAGGGTCAGCAGCAACACGTATTTTAGACACCTAAAAAAAAACATATTATAATATATTTAGAATATTTACACCACTTTGCCTTGTAATCAGACAGCCTTTTCTCATGCTAAAACGCTGTTATGTAAGCCAAATATCACTCTCTCCAAAACCACCAGACTCCTTTGACATTTTACCTCACAGAACATGGGAGTTAGAACACAGGTTAGTTTGGATTTGGCAAAGTTAAAACAATTCTGATTAATGTGATTGATTTTCTCAATCACAGCAGGAAACAGCAGTCAAATATTTTTTTCCAATCAAATGTGCATAAACTTATGACATCCTTTGAAGACAACCTAACACCCTTCGGGACGTGTTTGTGTTAACTCCCATTTTCTGTTTTGACTTTGTGGATTTGTCATGTAAATCAAATTTATTTAGGTATTTATCTTAAAATGCTTTGTAGTCGGTTTAAGTCACACACCAGAAACAATCTCACTGTCACATAGGATTAGTGGGAATGATCATTTTTGCTTTACAATTTTCATTTGTGCTGAAAAAAAAGATTTTTTTGCCCAGGACATCTCTGCAGGACTACAGTACCTCATTATGATGAAGTGATGAAGAAGTGCAATTTGGTTCTGCAATCTGTATACTGCACTTGGCCATATTGCAATTTTGATGATACTGCATTTTCTTCTTTCTTCTTTTCAACCTTTTCTACAGTGATACTTCAAAATGTGCATTAAAATGCATTGTTTAAAATACTTAATTAAGCAGAAAGTGCACTGAAAATAAGATGGAGCACCGACAATGTTCTCTGACATTGTCGGTTTAAAATGAAACTAAAACATTTGAAAGACTTCCTGCTTTTTCTACAGCAGCCAACAGTGGCTCCACATTGTCAGATCTCCTCCCAGCTCACTGCTGATGAACACAGCTGAATTCCAAACATGCACTTTGAAGTGGGAGTAAATTTGAGGCTCCGTTGTGTGTTGTAACAGAATGTGGAAGTGTATGTTTAAAGAATAAGCTAATCCCCTTTTACGACCGCTCTGAGTCCGCCTCGGGGCCGGGCCTTTCAGCTGCCTCACCGCAGAGCTCTCTGTGCTCTGTGTGGAGATGAATAGGGACCACAGTGTCTGGAACTGGCCGCCACTAGCCTGCCAATCAATTTGTTTAACTCCCCAGGCGAGGGCAGTGATTGGTGGACCCTGCACACACACTCCCTTCCTGCCAACAAAGCAGCCCATATGCCCTCCCAGCAGGGGCCGGCCCTGATATGGGGGCCCATGCATTTAGAGACCCAGTTATAGGAATTTGGAGCTAATAGGATGAAAGGACTACCATCAGTGAATTGAAGCACTGAGCAAATCAAGTGGAATGCACATTCAGGGTGTCACTCATCATCCAGCCTGCAGCTCCACTCCTCACTCCCCACAGACACACTGCACCGCTGTCAGCAGCATGGAGCTTTAATTCAATTTCAACATATTAAACATGTCTAATGATGAGATCATTGCTGTGCAACAATGTGACTGAGGTGAAGTCTGCAACATTAGATTTTTTAACCATGTATGTAATTTAGTGTGTTTATTGTGTGATTGTTTACTGTTTGTTAGGGTGGTGGTAGAAGATGCATATCACAAAGAAGATCAAACCATAAAGATGTGGGTTTTCACCAGGCAGAGGTGGTCTAACAAAACGACTGTGGAGTTGCATTATGGGAAATGTAGTTCGACCCAACTAGGGACTAAAAGTCAGGATATGTCAGCCTCTGTTGCAACAGTTTGACATCTCTAGTAAGTCATCTAACTGTATTGAAGTGTAATACTAAACAGAGCTACAATATTGTTCTGAATTGAATTGAACTGAATTAATTGATTTGTTGAATGTAGGGCTGGTGTAATTCATTGACGTAATCCTCATCGATGATGAAAATACATCGATTTGCATAACGTGCATAGATGCATCACTATGAACTGCTGCGCCCGATCAGAGCATGGATTCACCCGGAGAACAAGCTGCACAGAGCCTCACCACGATCATCTGAAGTGTGGGAGTATTTTAGACAGACTTATCACAGCAGGACAGACTGCTCTCAAACCTAAGATTTACATCTTGATTTATACCCTTCAAACTGAAAACTAAGGAAGAAACAGTATACTCTGGTAGACGTGTGCATCCTGCAGGCCAAACAGTTTATTGCAAGAATGGACAAATGAAATGGCACCACTGAGGAAGATAACTTACATACTGAGACATAGACAAAAAAGTGTTTGAGGAAATCTGGAAGTCTTTCATGACATTTCTCAAAAATGCAAGCATTAGAGATACCCTTAACATAAGGCAAACATCTTATTATTCTCTCATAGAATATTATTTATAATCACCTTTGAAGGAATGACAGGAATGATCATTAAGAGTACTTCCTAATAATTTTCATGTCATTTCTACTATTCATATTTTGTTTTTATTTGTGTATTTAGTATGGTACTGTTGTGCTGTTGCTGTCATACATTCATTTTGTTACATCAGTGTTTTGTTTTGTTTTGTGAAGTGTCAGGGTGTGTCAGTTGTGTGCTATGAGGTGGGAATATTGTTTATCCTTGTCATCTGTACTGATAAGATTAAACTAATAAACAGTGTTTACAAAAAAAGAAAGAAAGGATTTGCTGTTTTTCTTTATCATTAATGACAGTACAGGAAGAGTCTTTGACTTTTGGACTTTTGATTGGACAAAAGAAGCATTTTGAAGAAGTCACTTCTTCACATTTTTTGTCATTTTGTTGACTAAATGATTAACTGATTAATCATGAAAATAAATGGAAGATTAATGAATAATGAAAATAATCATTAGTTGCCACTGTAATTCTATTGTACACATTTATTCTCAGTGAGCTTTCAGTATTTCCAGGACTTGGATAACAAAAGGTTATTTTTGTAATTGTTATTTTTTATAATTCTAGTTTATCATTTCTGTCTCAGGCAGGTGATCAAGTTGGGTGATGTCCACCGTCTGCAGTTCACATCCAGATCCCCACATGTGGTTACATTTATGCAAGACAAGCACTTTGGTTAATGTTTGGGAAATACTGTGGTTTCAGTTAAATGTTAATAACCACAGGTTTGTCATGATGCACAAATTTTAAACTGCAATACAACACCAGTACCAGTAACAATACTCAACACCTCTTTCATACCACAACAATAACCTTTTTTTTTTCTTTCTTTCTTTTTAAATTAACAATCTTCACACAGAGCTGGTCCAAACAAAGTTTTTTCATTCAGTCAACCTTTATTTACTTTTGGGGAATAGATTGAGGGATGGTCCTCATTTTCAGTATTGTCAAGATTACATTACACAGAAAAGCAGAAATACAACAGAAACAAAACAGGAAACAACAGAAAGATAATAAAATAAACAACTGATTAAGATAATTCCTCATTAAAACATGTACATGTAAGAACATTAAGATTTCTAAGCATGTTTTTAAAATCTCCCAAAGTCATCAGAGACTCTAAATTTATTTATAATTATGTCTTTGTTTTAAAATGTATTTATTTATACATTTCAATTTATTTTAAATGAAGTTACTGAACACTGACTAGTTTTGCAGGTTTAAGCCAAATTTCAGGCAGGACAATAAAGACTGAACTGAATCTTTTCTGATACTACTGAATGTTAGTATTGTACTGTTTAAAACAATGTGGCATTAAAAAGTATTGTTATTTTTAACAACACATTTTTCGTGTCTCAGTGACTGATGAGGACAACAATGTTTAAAACTGGTACAGTAATGATGGAGAGCACTGCAGCTGTGAAACAGTTTGTAATGTAACAGCACCATCAAAGTGCGTCTGCTGAAAAAGCCACTGAAGAGCTCAGATTGTTCTTTTAAGTGTGTGACAACATATGAGAAAGAATCCCTACAGAGACAGAGCTTTTCTAAGACAACTCTGGTTTGGTCAAAATAAATCCTAAATTCATACATATGATCATTTTCTGGGTCTACATCACCCCTCTACTTCTCTGATGTCTGATTTTTTTTAAATTATTCAATTATATAACAATTTACAATTTACAATAACAATTTACCTAAAACATTTCAAAAGCTTGTCTCATTAACATTTCAATATTTTATTCAATAATACTCCTGAAAAACAGACAAATTAAAGCACATTAAAATAATGATACATGTAATAGTGTCATATTTTAAAGTTAGTCTGATTTCCAGCATATTTAACAGACTCCACGTCTGATGCCTGATCAGAAAAATACTGGACATCAAATTCAAAAGAAGCTGTGATGCAGATTAATTTAATCAATAATCACTGTCAACCCTTCACTGAACACTGATCAGCATTTTGATTTCAAACTTAAACTGGTTATGACATGAAGTTATTTCATCTCTGTAGTCATATGCAGCTAAGATGATCTCTGGCAGTGGATTTTTGCATCAGTGTGGAGCAAAGAAAATACTTTTCGTCCTTTTAATGCCGATTTAAATGAACTACAGACAGTCTGTAACATTAGTTTTATCCATTTCTGACTCTATGTGGCTGATAAAGTGAACAAAGTATAAAACTGTTGAGTAACACTGTTAGATGACTTGTGGTGTAAAACAGCAGTGGTGCAGACATCACTTTTAACACGAGGGTGATGAAGAAACATGTAGAAAATCTATCTTAAGTGACTTCTACTAACAGAAACACTTTACACATGTTGATAATCCTCATATATTGTTTTTGGATGCTGACAGACAGTAAACAGGACGATGCTGCAGCAGCAGGAGGAGGACAGGTCGCTCGCTGCTTCACTTCCAGCACTCGTGTGGAGCAGTTTGTTCTGCTGTGATAAGTCACGTCCAGTTTGTGGAGCTAAAGAGTCAAAGTGTTTCTCTATACTCCCACACTTTAGATGATCGTGGTGAGTCTTGCTCTCTGCAGCTTGTTCTCCGGGTTTATCAATGCTCTGACCAGATGTAGCAGTTCATAACAACGCGCTGACATACAATATGCAAATCCATGTATTTTCATAATCGATGGCATCGATTACATCAACAAATCACCCCAGTCCTAACAAAATGTGAGCATTTTTCAAACATTGCATTTTAGCATTTTCAAGGATTTCCAAAACTCATAAGATCCCTGCAGGTTAAAAAAAACAGCACCTGCTGGTAACTAAATATAACTATAAGTTATTGTGTTAGAAGATCAGATATTTTGGAAGGAAAATAAATGTTGTCAGTTTTACTGATGCATTTAGTATCAACATCTTTGTGACTTTCCAGATATATTTCAACAACACTCTGCAGTGTTTGCTGATCCTGAAGGTCGTGTACACTACAGGTCTGACACATTAAAAACAACACTGTAGTAGAGTGTATCACAATATGGTCAGCAGCGACTGCAACAGCCAAACACTTCAGCATAAGTGTATTAATAATTAGTGTATTAATAATTAATCTGTGCATTTGATCCATTTAACTTGAATTAGTGTTCATGACACTATGAGTGTCTCTAATTATACCCAACAGAGACATATTCTGATGCTTCTAATTGGGTTTGGGAGCTTTCTGTTAATATATTTTGGATTAGTAAAATCAAGCCAATTACAATCTAACCTCCCAAACATATTGAACCAAATGGATCTGAGGGGATTTGTGGAGCAGATTTATCTTCCAGAACCGTCGCTTTTACATCTGTGGGCCATTTGATGCCTGTAGCTCTGCTCTTAATCACAAAGCTGATTGTTTTCACCCAACACAACTATTTGGAAATAGTTGTTAATCTCCGTCCCTGGTCGAGTCTGTTTTGGTCAGACATAATCTGCCAGAGTCTGATTGAGCTGCATAATCCCTGATTGAGGAAATGTACGGCCCCCGCCCTGGGCTCCCCCCCTCCCTCAGTCTCTATTGGATATCTCTGTTGGTGGCTGGAGATGTGACCCCACCCCCGTCTCCTCTGGCGTAGCTTCTCTACTGTATGAGTCTGCCCTGGGGGCTAAACAATATGCTCCTATTTTTTTAATTAATCAAAACCTAAATCTGTGTCTCTGAGAGCAGATCTGACCTGGCTGACTGATGATGGGGAGCTAAGAAGCTGATTGGCTGAAATTTCTTTCTCCTTTTTCTCTCGTCTCCTTTCCTCCTGCCGTACATCTTCCCCCTCTTTCCTTCTCTCTCTTTCCCCTGTCTCGTTCCCTTCTTCTCTCCTTTTCCCTAAGTGTCATATGAGGAACTGATCCAGGGTCAGTAGTTTTATTCTGTGATCTCTTGTCGCAGTGAGCAGGCGAATTGCAGAACTGATCCCAGCTCAGCGTCTGGAGCTGTACTCCAGCAGTGTGCAGCCGTTGGAGATGCAGTGACGTGGAAGTGACTGACAGCTGGGCTGGTCCAGGAATGAATGCAGGATCAATGACACATATCAACAGACAACTGTGAGCTGTGGGAGGAGGGGGGTAGGGTGCATGCGTGTGTGTGTGTGTGTGTGTGTGTGTGTGTGTGTGTGTGTGTGTGTGTGCTACTGCAAGTTAAGCCAGACTGAAGGGTTTGTTGGTGTGGTTTTCAGGCCATACACAAGTCACTTACATATCGAGAATTGCAGAGTTAATCTTAATAATGAAAATACTTCATTGTTAAAGGCACAGTTTTACTGCTCTGTAACACTGTGACAGTCAGTGACATAAACCTGATTAATGAATTGCAGCTTTAAAAAGTAGGCATGGTGCTGTGCAGCTTCCAGTTTTATATCCAGGCCAATATGGACTTTTTCTACTAACTCTATAAACTAAAGAAAAGAAAACCCTGAGTAAGAACTTGTGGATTCTGTCAGTCTCCCTCAATTCATTTTTAATTTCCTGCACTTTGTGCGCCCTCTGCTGGCATCACTCCCCACCTCTGTATAAGTTGTTTCACACTACCAGCACAGGTTTAAAAAGTCTTAATAAATCTAATTGACTTTTTATGTTTTTTAAATTAGATTTTTCTCCAGTGTTTTCAGTGTTTTTAAACATCTCTTTAAAAATCTCTCTCTCTTGCTACATATACATAATATACAAATATACCAGTGGTTCTCAAACTTTTTCCCCCTTCAAAGCTCAACTGCTGACTGCATTAAAAAGTTTTTAAAAACTTTTTCAACTGAGATTTTATCTATATGGTGGGTTTTTTATACTGTAACAGTTTTCCTAAAATGAAACAAGAGAAAAAGTAATATATTGCCATTGTAATGGTATCACAATATACCACAATATATTGAATTGTTATTGTCGATATGTAGCATATCGCCAGATTCTTGCCAATACACAGCCCTACAATTTTTACAGTTTCACAAATTTTATTTTATTGTTTAATTGTGTTTTTATTGTTTTACATTTCTTTGAGAAGACCTTTGTAACAGTCTTAAGAAAATGTATGTATAAATAGAATTATTATTGTATTATTAAATCATACTCATATTAATACAGACCACTCTGAGTATCTGTATTAATGCAGAGTCTCTCATTAAGTAGGCTTGCACTGTAATTACAGTTTTTTTTATTCAAATCTTATTTTTATTTTATAAGACTTTATGTCTTCTCCTTATCATTATTATTATTATTATTATTAGTAGTAGTAGTAGTAGTAGTAGTAGTAGTATCATATTTTTACCATACATTGGGATATTTATTGTTTTTCTATCCTTGTGCTGCTGCAACACCTGATTTTCCCCTCTTGGGATCAATAAAGGAAGATGTTAGCTTGCAGGCTACTTGCAACATGTTTTTTTTCCTGCTGAGGGGTTCAAGTGTCCCCCTACAAGAGAACAACAGGTTTAGTGACTCACAGGTCATTTACATTTGAGACGCCTGCCCCTCATGATTTACATGAATGATATTAGGAGGCTGTAATCTAATGGGTGGGTGGTTTAAGTGCTTCATTAGGCATCAGCTAATTGCAGTCAGAGTTAAAGGTAAAAATGAAGACGGGCCAGAGGAGACTGAATTGAGACCATGTTCATAGTGATTAGAAATAAAATGCCATGACAAAGCAATTCAAGGATTAGTCACTGTGGAGCTTTTCAGCACAGCCACAAATAATGAAAAGTAATAAACAGAAGAGGAGCCTGTTCATGTGTCTGTGTTTGGTTTGTTTATTACAGGGAATATGAATCTGGTCCTGTTTGTTGTTTTTGTTGTTGAAGGGCCAAGTTTTCAGGCTACAGATACGTTCAGACCACACTGACTGAGAACAATAGACCATCTGTGGTCAAGAACAATGCTCATGTCAACACAGTTTAGACAGACAGACAGAGAGAGGCAGGGGTGAGGGGGGAGAGGGGGAGAGGGGGAGACGGATGGGGAGGGAGAGCCACTGGGGTAGTAGCTCCCCCTGCAGAGGCCTTTTAACACATTAGTGGTGTGTTAGCTGTTGTTTGTCTCCCTCTAGTGGTCATGAGGGAATACATCTACATACTGTGACACTGACATTACTGCAATATATAAAGTATGCAAATGCACACAATAATTACACATGACTTAAAAGAATGAAAAATAAGAAAACATTTTAATGTGGAAAACATCTAACTAAAGATATTAAGTAAATTCAACTGACAGAGTTTAGGGTCACGTGCACAATTTATATATAAATTCAAATAAACCTAAGTTTTATGAACTATAGGTTAGCTATATATTAGTGTTGGGCCGACATCATGACAGTGTGAGAGATGCTTAAGAGTTTTTACCTAAAGTTGCACACGTGGTGCAGAGACAAAGATCCTTTTAGACCCAGTAACCCAGTATCATGGTCCATGTGATGTTTCACTGTGGACACTGTCATATGTCAGTTTGGTCAACCTGACTGCATCCGACTATATATATCCATAGCTGTGGCTTTGCTATTTACTGAGCAAGCTTACATTACC
>JAJHUR010086488.1:0-14515 GCA_027495735.1 Lutjanus campechanus
GCACAAGAGAGATGCCACCTCTGTCAAAGGCACCCAGCTAGTTAAAGAAAAGGAAAACACTGATAAAAAAGATTTTAAAGCCACCGGCAAACTTATTGAGTGCTCTTAAAACCAAATGATTAATTCACAACTGTGTAGATATGAGTTCTGCTTTGTATCATATCCGATCATACATTTTTCATAAAGCAGCAATACCACGATGGGACGATTGGCTTTCCCCCTGTGGACACATGGAAGCCCTTTGGTCCATTAAAGTGTGTGTGTGTGTGTGTGTGTGTGTGTGTGTGTGTGTGTGTGTGTGTGCGTGTATGTGCATGGGTGTGTGAGAGTGCAAGGCCTTTGTCTGTGTCCAGTGCAGTGCATTATTCTTCATTAGAAACAGATGAGTGAGTCTGTCTATTCCAGGACTGCCCCTGGGTTCAAGTCAATCCACCACCCAGGCAGGCACCAACACACAGACACACATATGCAGTGAGTGCACACACACACACACGCACGGTCATACACACATTCATATTATGCACAGTGTCTGTCTTAGACAACAAGAACTGAGTCAGATGCTCAGTAGAAATGAGCATTTTAGAGTTGTATCAGAGCCAACACAGCAAATTCATCTTTGTAAATGAAAACAGACAGAATGTAGTGAGGTACATCAGTGTTTCAGTGAACTCCTTTTACCTCCTTTAAAAAAAAAATCATATTTAAAGGGAGGAAGCTGATCAATGTACTGCTCTGGACAGAGTCAGCAGCAGATGGATTTTAGCCAATCAGTTCAAATGTACACTATATTTAGAATATTTTCATCACTTTACCTTGCCTTCAGACAGCGTTTTCTGACAGGGAAAGCACCATCATATAGACCAAATATCACTTTCCCCAACCACCCAGACCCCATAGGGAAACTCAACAATTTTACCTTGCAGAATACAGGAGTTGCTGGTCTACTCCTGCAACCATGAGTTTATTAGTTTGACTGCAATTTTTTAAAAGTGCAGTTTGGATTCACAGAAGTCATACCATGACACAAGCATACTAACAAATAAAGGCAGCAGTCGATCATAAAATTATTGTTTTTGCAAAAGGAGTCTGATGAGCAAGAGATAATGATATTTGGTTCATAAAGATGGTTTCCCATTGGAAGAGGTTTGATGGCAAGGTTAGGCAGTGAAAATATTCTAAATATAGAATACTTAAAGTGATATTGACTTTTTTCTAATGGGTTCTTTTAAGGTGGCTAAATTACCTTTTGTTGCTGATCCTGTCCACTTCACTTCAGTGCTGGTGCTCCTGTCTGCTTCTCCAAACTGCAGGTGTGCCAACCGCCATCTACAGTAGGTAATACACTGACTATGGATAGGTATATCATACAACTCCACTTCAAAAACATCCAAATGATCACTTTAAGGTGAAACTTCAAAAATTTCTGGTAAAAGAATATGAAAGGTAAATGCATTATTCATTTATTTACGATTCAGAATATCTCTCTCTCTCTCTCACACACACACACACACACACACACACTCACACACACACACACACACACACACATACAATACTGTATATCACTTATGCGTGTGGGAGCTCATGTGATGAAATACCTTAAGTCCCCAGTCAGCCGTCTCATTCAGACAAAGTTTTTCTGAGGTATAACCGAAGGAATATAAATTGAATTTCAGGATGGATAGACTTGCATGATGAGCCTCTCTGCTATCTATCACTCGGATTTGACTGAATATTGCCTACCTTCACATTGCCGGCTATTTGCTGGGATGGAATTATCCAATATGCAAACACCTCAGTATTTCTGCTTACTCAGGACGGATTAAGCTTTTGGTTTGTTTAGCTTTTTTCCACGACATTGAGAAAATTTCCAACTCCATGCAATTAATTTACAACTCATCAGTACTCAGCACAAAATCTTACACCAGGATTATGAGATCGCAAGTGTCTGTAATTCTTTCAAAAAATATAGAATTGTTTAAGTAATTTAAGAAAACACAATGCTATATCATATTTTAAGAAAAAGATAAGATCATTTGAGATAAGTTTAAATAGATCTTTATTAATCCTGTAGGAAATTACCAGAGATTGTTCTAAATTGCAGTTACACAGAATAAAAAACAGTAGGAAACAACAAAGTATTAATTATAAAGTAAAATATGACAAAGAAAGTGTACGAGGAGTAAATGCAAAAGCATCGCATTATAGAAAAACAATAGAAGTAACATAAGTTTAAAAATTACGCTAAAATAACTAAAATAGAAAATGGCAGCGACATTGAAAGTAATATCAGCAGTGATATTGAAAACTCAGAACAAGTAATACTGCACCTGATAATAAACGTAATATTGCAATATGGTTCCAATCACTGGTTTAGATTAAAATTGTTTTATGATCTGAACAGCTACCACACCTCTGAGATAAAATCACACAGGGAACTACTAACTATTTAATTATTTAGGGCAGCCTGCATGGCACTGCATCATGTTTTCTCCATTGGATGGCACCCTATGAGGCACTTAACCATGTTTTGTCCACTGGAAGGCACCCTAGGGGGCATTTCATCATGTTTTTCCACTAGAAGGGCATCCCGAGGGGCATTTTCTCATGTTTTTTTTTCACTGGAATGTCCAGTCTTTTATCATGTTTTGTATAGAAAGGCATTCTAAAATGCTCTTTATTAAATGTTGTCCACTTGAAAGACATCCTAAAGGTCTTTTTTTTTTATCGTGTTTTATCCACTGGAAAGGCATCCTAAAGGCCAATTTATCATGTTTTGTCCAGGGGCATCCAAAAGGGCATTTTCACATTGTTTTTTTTTTTTTTCAAACACGGGGGCACAAGGGGGCCCTGCTGCCCCCCACTTGGGTCCACCAGTGCATGATATCAAACCTAATATTGTACATGATAATAATAATAGTGAAAAAAAGAAAAGTAATATTGCACATACACTGAATGCAATACTGCATGAATGTTAATATTGCACAATATTAAGTGTAATATTGTACATGATACATGGTTAATAAATAGTAAAGGTAATATGTAATTACTTTGATAAACAGGAAAACAGCACAATCAGCTGATAGTACATCCAGCTGTGTGAAATAAAGTCTGTCATTTACAATAGGATTCGTCCACATACAGACAAAAGGTGAATTTGCCTCCACTTTATTGTCAAATCAGCACCACTGTAGAGAGAAAGACAGACATTAAAAAAAGAGACAGAGAGACTGTATGGAGAGAGCAGATTACATAAGTCCTTCACCTCACATGCCTGACTATGTGACTGCAAAATGCCCAAGAGACTGAGGGATGGAGAAAGGCAGCGAGAGGAGAGGAGGTGGGGGAAGCGGAGTAAATTGGAGAAAATTAAGTGGAAGAGGGGAAAGAAGAGGGATTTGAGAGAGAGAGACGGGGTGAGGGTGGAGGGAGGGAGGCTGATGAGAGGTTTATAAAAAGGAAAGTGAAGATGATGTAGAGGGCGTATGAAGTGGGCCTCTGTCATTCTAGTTAATGCCAGTCGCCTCGCCTCAACGACGGCAAAAAGACTGCCGCTGAAGAGGGCTCTGATATGCAGCCTGACAAAAGCACTTATCAGATGCAGCACGGCTTGAAAAATGCTGACGTGTCGACAAAATGTTGAAATCAAGTCAACTGGGAGGCAGATTGATGACCTTATTCAAATTGTCTGGCTGATGCAATGTGTCAAAGAATATGTTTTGTAATCAGTTTTTACTCGTTTTAAATGGCTGTATTCATTCTGCACATTTTAATTAAAAAACAATTTAAATTATGTGATGAAATATAGTTTCTGCTTTTAAAAAAAAACTCACATTCCTTTCATGTTCTGAAGTGGTTTCATGTTGGAGATAAATGTGTCATCAAATAACATGACTAAGTGCTGAAATTACATGTTAACGCGGTCTCTTTTTAAGGAGATTTGGTTCAGGCAGCACAGCTACATAGACACTGTTAGAAATCCAAATCACTGGAGCTGCTGAGGATTAAGTGTCTTGCTCAAGGACACTTCAGAAGGACAGATGCTTTTTTTATTCTTCTAGTTGAAAAGCCTAATGCTCCCTAATGAGTAATGTACACCAGTAGTGGAATATAATTAAGTACATTCATTCAAGTACTGCTCTTAAATACATATTTCATGCCACTTTCTACTTGTGAGTAATGCAGTGCAGTTACATACAATTTAACACACTGAACATATCAAGAGCTCATAAAATATGATGCATTATTATAGATTAAATTGCTCAAAAGTATATCAGTTTGGAGTTGAAATGTTTATTTGGTTAATCTATTAGTCCATCGACAGAAAATTAATATAATATATATTATATATCATGATAACTGATTAATCAGAATTTTTCATGCAAAAATTCTCAGATTTCAGCTTCTGAAATTTAAGAATTCGATGATTTTGATTTTTGATTTGGAGAGTTTGGAGATTTGTACTGTTAGTTGGATGAGACAAACAATTTGAAGATGTGCTCTGAGTAACTGTGATGGCATTTCTCATTATTTTCAAATATTTTACAAAGCAAAGAATTAAACGATTAAACAAGAAAATAATTAGCAGTTTAGTCCATAATGAAAATAATTATAAGTTGCAGCCCTCTTATAATAATTAGCTCCAGGACAACGCTGCTTTTCCATAATTGCACTGTCAGAAGGTCCATTTTCTGTATTGAACACGTTTCCTCAATAATCCGTAGATACTTTTACTTAAAAGACCAGCGTGTAGGATTTACTGGTGTCTAGCGTTGAGCGTTGCACTCATCTCTCCATCCTCTATGGTGATCACAAAACTCACAAAAAGTGATAAAGGCCATATCTAGAGCCATGCTTTGTCCATTCTGTGCTACTGTAACATGACGAATCAACATGACGGCCTCCATGAAAGAGGATCTGTGCCCTCTGTAGATATAAACGGCTCATTCTAAGGTAACAAAAACATAATGATTTTTATGTTCAGGTGATTATACACTAATGAAAACATACTTATGAATATTATAGTCTGTTTCTGATATATTGTGCAAATAAATCCTCAGAGATCATATACTCTTTAAAATGGCTACGTGCATATAATGTTGATTTTGGAGACCCCTGTGGACAAAAATGGGAGCATTTCCATCACCATAACTACAAAATTGAATGTCAAAAATAAAACTATCCAAAGAAAAAATTAAATGCATCTTTTTTGACTAACATATTCACTTTAACTTTGTCTGGGGAAAAGTAAACAGTTCTTCCAGTCAACAGGCCTTAATCATTTTATCTGATTTCCAGTAAAATCCAACCTAGAAATAAGCATTAAGAACAAATAGCCCAGGTTCCGATGCTTCAGAATTAAACTCAGACTATTTATAACCAGTGAAAAACTCGTTGTGGTATGTTTAAGTACCATTTTCAGTGCAGAACTTTTACTTGTAAAGGAGTATTTTACAAGTACTTCCTCCATCATTGTCTGACTTTGCTGTGTCAGTATTATTTGGTCTGGTGGCTGTAATTGTGATTACATTAAGAGTCTCAGAAATAATAGGCAACATCTTAAACAAAGGATTTGGACAGGTAGCAGCAGCTGCAGTGAAAGAAGTAAGGAGGTGTTAAAATTGGCAAGAGAAAAGAGAGAAGAGAGAGAGAGAGAGAGGCCTGGAGGGAAGAACATATGAGGAGGAGTAAAGGATGGGGAAAGGATGGGAACAGGGGGAACGAGCCATAATAGGAGGATGGAAAAAATGAAGGTCAACTCCAGTTTCTGCAGTATATTTTGTAAAATGAGGAGGGAACCACACTGTCTCATTTAATGATTAAGAGCCTGGAGTCTATTTCATTTCTGTTTTTTAAGGTTCACCTGTCTGTTAAAGAGTTTACCTTGATGAGTGTGTTTACAAAGGCTCAACAGACCGTTACAAAGTCAACTCCCAGTGCATACAGTAGAGTAAACCTCACATGTGAAGGGAGATTAGTCAAAGATCTTCTCCTCTTATTATTTTCAGAGATCTACAGGCAAATGCAGTTGATAGTAGAGATTATCTGACTGGTCTTAAGTTCACAAAGGGTTTACTGGAAGTAATGATGATTTATAGTAATAAATAGTGCTTTGATTTCTTTTGTTTGCTTGCAAATACCCCACATATTGACACATACAAGATGATTGCCACATTGCCAGGCTTCCTCTATGGAAAATTACTGCAGGTATAGATCTGACCAGCAGATGTCACCATTGACCTACAAAATACTGACAATGGTTGCTTGGCTTTTTAAGTGTTGCTATGGCAAGGAACCACAGAAGAGAAATGTAAAATTTTTTTTTTTTTAAATATCCAAAATTGTCTCAGCCAGGTCTCCTAAAACCATAATCTCTCTTGTATTTCTACTCTGAATCTTCTGTGTATGATTCCCTGAAGCCGTTGAGGGAGCATGATTTGGGGGTGACATTTAGTTCTGCAGATTGGACCAAGATTTGCGATGGGATTTTTTTTTTTTCCACAGGACTTATACATCTATCATACTAGCATACAATACAATAACCAGGAGGTTACCAACCAGTAAAAGGTTCACATTAACTCTCCCTTGAGCCGTATTTCAAACAATTTCTTTGATAAGGACATCAAATGTCTCTTGCTGCAATGGTCTGCTCTGCATATCTCCACAGTTAATGTGGATATTGCAACCCATATCAACCCATCTCCCTCTGGAGAAGATGACCTATGACCTCCTTCATTAATCAGACTCTTGCAGAGACAGGAAACCCCTGCCCTCTTTCCTACAGAAACTCTGATTCGCTTGTCCCTGGAAAGCAATGGCTGATGGCTTCGTCTGCCTGCGCTACTGTCAATTTATTTATTCACTTTTGATATTTTTGATATTTTTTATACTTTTTATACTACAGCACTTGTTGGTTTTTGGGGTAGGCTTTTTCTGTTTTGTATATATACTTTATTATATTTTATATATTTTGTTGTTATTGTTTATGTTGAAGGGTGGGTGTGTCTGTGTGCATGTTATAATTGAAAAAAAAAATTTTTTTAAAAACATTAAAGTTTATGTAAACTTAATGTTGATGCTCATCGTAAATATTTAAGGTCAAAGACAGACAAATTTTCAGATTAGGCAAATAGTTTATGGAAATCAGTAGCATAAATAATACGAGTGTGTCTGTGACCAGTGATTGACTTCCATTAGAGGCATCTGGTTTAATTTGAGAGATATAATCACCCCACACAACAATGCACTGTAACTGCCTGTTTCTTCCCCTACACTGTGTAATTATGGGCTATTATGGGCTCCCATAGTACAGATTGACCTTAATGAAATTAGGAAGACCTCTGCACTCATTCATACGCACAAATTAGAGTACACACATTCTACCGTTGACTGTGCACGCACGGACACTACAAACAGGTGCACACACGCAACAGAAATCAGATTAGTAACACACAGCTGTGCGGCAAAAATAGAAAACCTTGTCGCTACTGCGCATTTATATCACAGTCTGCCAGTTTAAATCTGAGTTAATGTACAGTTTGGATCACAGTGATGACATTTTACACTGAGTCTGTATGAATTGTAGAACATAAATATTGATCAACGCATATAACATCCCTGGTGGCTCATTTATCCCACAGCTACACTGCTGCTGTCTCCTCATATGAGCTACAACATTTAAAGTAGCAGGTGTGTGTTTAATCCTGTAAAGCCTGAAACATCAAATAACTGCCAGAAAATTTGTCACATTTAAATCGGTTTGGTTCTTTTTTTTTTTCTTCTTCTTTTGTTTTCAAACAGGAACCTTTTTATTTCACTTTGTGGTTGTCGAAAACAGCTTGGTCAGTATAATCTGACTTGGCCAATATAACACGCTGATTATGATAGCCAAGGAACTATCTATCTATCTATCTATCTATCTATCTATCTATCTATCTATCTATCTATCTATCTATCTATCTATCTGCTTCAATACAATAAATATTCATATTGAAATATTAGTAACAATATAATTGTTACTGTTCTTACTGTAACGTAAAAATTGCAAAGACTTCCCTGCCAACAACATGTGAGTCTCTATGTGAAGGCCGCCATGATGGATTTTGCACTCACAGTCCGGCTGCTGCCTTCAGTGCTGATAGCTGATAATCCACCAGTGGGCAGAGGACATGCCTCAGATTACATACAACAGGTTTTTCAGCAACTTATTGATCATATTGATGTTGTAGGGGGCTCAGAAACACATGTAGGCTATCAAATGCGCGATACAAATGGCTTTACAGGGTTAAGAAAAGGTTTAGCTGTAACACCCTTTTATCTTTATCTAGGGGAGGCTTGCTAAGCATTCAGACTGAGTGTACAAATGGCCGGCTTCCTGCTTTCATGCATATATTCAAGCTGCTCAGTTTTTGGCCACAGCACAGCTCTACTCAACTACTTTGATGGAATTTGTTGAAAGAGGGGATTTTACAAAAGGTGTCCAGGAGTTCAACGTTTGGAAGTCTTGTGGCCATAAGAACACCTCTGTTACCACCAGCTTTCTTGACAACATTTTTAATTTACATTACCATTTCCTCCTCATCTTATCCTCTCCTCAATCCACACACACACACACACACACACACACACACACACACACACACACACACTCTCCTGGTCCCTTTCTTCAATGCTTCCTTCCTCTTCATCTCATCCTTCTTTTCTCCCTCTCACTCTACCCTCTCTCCCTCCCTCCCTCCCTTCCTTCCTTCCTTTCTTTCTTTTCATCACCTCCTCACTCGCAGCTTTTCCTGTGGGGGAGAGGAGCACTGATTTGATGATTTTGTTAGTGCATCTAGTGGTTTGCTTATCAAGACTGATATATAGATGATGACATAACATCAAGAATTAATTGTTACCAGTCTCCTGTTTGAAAAGGAGCAGGTGTAACACAAAGTACCTGATGAAAGGAGTTTTCTGTCTTCACCTGACATCTTTCAACTATGATTTTCAGTCATACA
This sequence comes from Lutjanus campechanus, assembly GCA_027495735.1. Classification (NCBI taxonomy): domain Eukaryota; kingdom Metazoa; phylum Chordata; class Actinopteri; order Lutjaniformes; family Lutjanidae; genus Lutjanus; species Lutjanus campechanus. Next base: position 9,000 of record JAJHUR010086488.1, read on the forward strand.
CCAGCTACGTTTGACATTTTATGTAATCAGTGCAGCTGTCTACACCGGCTAGTTCTCACTTCGCACACACTTTACGTAAGTAACACTGACCCAGAGCCTCAGGTCTGTGGCTGTCTGATGGTAGACCCACAGCTGCCTCCTGATGGGCTGGAGACATATTGAGTTCACAGCACAGCCAGTGTGTAGATAACTCGTTATTGTGAATGACTTTGACCTCTTCTCAGGCTGAAGTTGGGCAGAGTGATGTTAGGGGTTTACTAAGTTCAGCAAACTCCAGAAGGGTTCATTCGTCTCACTCTAACACAAACAGAAGGGTGAGGATGAAGGATGCCCACACAGTCCTTGAGGAGAGGTCGACTCTGCAGGAAATTACTGAAAACACCTGTGTGGGTGTGAAATGGGTATAATGTCTAAAAATCAACATATTGTTTAAATAATTTTATTTTATATTTTATTTTTTATTTTTTCAGGGATAATGCACATTGATAACCACCGCTGTAAATGAGCCAGTGTTCACCAAAATGACAAATTCAACTGTTGTCGCTTGGCCAGATGTTAAATTATCCATTAAAATGTTGAAAAAATAAAGCACACAAGATGTAAACTTAAAACGGGAGAAAACATGAAGTTGTTGGACAGGATAAAGAGCAAGCAACATTCAAATGAGGACTTGTACAATGAAAGCAGTTAATACTAAACAATGTTGAGCAGACATCACATTACATTATGAGGACATAAAGCTAACACATTGAGCATGGTAATTTATTCTTGACTTTTGTGCATAGTATGCGCTACAGAATAATAAAGACTCAAATGTTCCCTTACTGGCGTTTTCAACCTCATGTCACAGATTTCTCTTTTCAGCCAGTGGAAGATTTGCAAACTTTTGAATAAAGTTTTTGTTTTTGTATTGTATCCTATAGTGGGCGTTATCTTATCTAGATGTATGCAAGTTTTGTTATTAATTTAGAACATTAAAAGCAACCTGGCAGCTTTACAACAATATAATACATATATAAATCTACATTTTTGAAAAAACTCATAAAAGCTGAAATGTGCTCAAGTATCCTTATTTGATATTATGTCTAAAATATTCAGTGTCGATGTGATTTCTAACATTGCAAACCTTGTTTAAAAGTGGTACGTTATCTCCTGAGGTTCCTATTTCAGCTACAGATATTTTACAAGTTATCACCATTATCATGCCAGTTATTTGTTATCTCAAGATAATGGAAAAATTAAGTCTGTTCTCAGACTAATAGGCAGAACTATGACAAACCACAGCTGCCCTCAGCCTCCTTACTCTACATCATTTACTGTGCATATTATTGATATTACTTAATGTTTTCTGCATATTTCAAAATCCTGATGTCTACCCTTATGTTTTCATGGTCAAGGATTACAATGATACCATAAAAAACATCATAAACTGCTCATGTGGGAAGCAAATCTCTTTATCTAAGGATCTGGGCTCGACTTTATAATGTTATGTCTGTTGCTGACCTTTGCTCATTAATCTTGGCAATACAGTGACTGTAAAGAGTAGAACAATTTTGAATATGATCTGAACAACTTAGCTTAAAAAGAATGTGTCAAATACAAAGATTTACTGAAAACATATTTCAGATAAACCTTTGTTTTATGCTTTTTTGTTGTTGTTATTGTTGTTGAAGCTACTCTTCACAGTGTCCTTTGCAGTCTTTGCAGGCTTTTGTGCACTTGCAAATTCCCCTTTCTTAAATCCTTATCTTGCAGCATTTGCCGCAATGAGTAGTATTCTTGTATATGCCTCTTCATGGGTGCAAGGGGGCATGGGAACATGCCCATGAGATTGTCAAGTCTCTGAGTGCTGACAAATCCATGGCCCTTCCTGTGTTCCATATCTTCATTAGCTCTATCTGTAGACTGACAGTATTAACAGTATCTGCATTTGTAACCAAGGGCAAGTAGACAACGTGGGATACCTGAAATGCTGAGGACAGGACAACAGAGGCTTTCATGGCTCTGTCAAAGGCTCCAAAAAGAATTTCAAAGGAAATAATTTCCATTGTGGCTGCTTCACAATTCTCTATAATCGCACCAGCAGCCAACTCAACATCGATCAAGCTTGCCTTGAGTTGTTCACAAAGAGAGGAAGAGGACTGGTGCAGCACCTCAAAAGAACTATGTACCAAGGAGGACACTGATGGGGAAAAGCACTCGAGGTGGCACCAAATATGGTATCTCCAACTGCCTGGAGTTGGATGAACCCAAGCACCTCAAGAACATTGTGGTCAACTCTGGCCAGCCGTGAACCACCTAATTAGACTCAACCTCGGGGCACTGGGGGCCAAACCCAGCAAGGAAACCACCTTGGTACTGTATTCCCTGTCAAAGTGACTACTGTCATTGTTGTCTTGGTTAATGCCAAGTTGTCATAACAAAGACATCTCAAACAATATCAGCTTATAACCTAAAACATAACTGACTTAAGGATATGACAAGAGTCATAAACATTCACAAAGACTCCTTCTTATGTCTTACATGCACCCTTTCAAATAAGGTATCACCAATGTTTCTGTGAGTTTTTCACCAATGTGGCGTTAATTCTTTGTTCCAAACTATTACATTTATCTGAGTATGAATCTCGGGTGCTGCCAAGGAGTGGAGGTTTGTTTGGATATTTCAATAACTATGGCCAGGCTGGCATAAAATCCAGTGCATAGTCACCCTCCCAAGAGGGGAAAATTTATTGACTTCAGTATCTGTGACCTTTCTTGTAGCACCACCATTAGGCCAAAGTTGTTATTTTCCACTGTCTGTATTTCTTGACCTATTGCTTGCATAAAGGCCAAACATTTGTATCGTAGTTCACACACTCATCTGGAAGAAATGTTCATGACACTATCAGGCTCAGCTTTCCATTTTTAAACATGTATCTCCTGGCATCTCATCATAAATATACATTAAGAGATTCTTCCATATATAATACTTAAAGAAATACAAATAAAAACTACTTGAGTTTTCTGACCTCATGAACTTTCCCCCACAGTCGCACTGCTGCCATGAGGTCACACACACCAGAACTCCCTTTGGCCAAGTAGCCATTTCACAACGGGTCACCGCCCAGTAGAAAATAACACACTAATTCTGAGAATCTGCACAGTAGCAGTATCATTAGGAGCCTCATCACCTCGCTGCTGTGAGATGTGTTGAATGTTATTTTGATATTTCATCAGAGTTCTTCCTAATGTGAGAAACACAGCGCCTTCATTAGGTTCTTCATTAGGAGTGCATTTTGTCCCAACAAAAAAAATCAGAATTCACAGTTGGAAAATGTCACTTGAGTTCATGCTAACTGTGAAAGCAACGACTAATTGACAGATGAGTCTGTTGATATTGTTTGAGGAGCAGTCTGAGACTGAGAAGCTGCAGTGTGAAGTATTAGACACTTGTGGTTTCAAGCTGTTTGTAATAGACATTGCATTAAAATACATTTCAATTCAAATCAGTCATTTACAACAAAATTGGGCTATAATCATAAAAGGCATAGCCTGATATCAGACTGAATTGTGAACTCGTTACACTCCATTTCAGTCAGCTCAGTGGAGTGGGTGGATTGGAAGGTCTGGACCCAGGCAATAAAAGACGTGAAATATCTTCTTTTAGTAAAAGCAGCTATGAGAAACTTCCAAATTGTGTTGATTTAGGAGGCCCCTGTGGACGGAAGCGATAATGTTTCCGCCACCATAACCTCAAAATATAACATCAAAAATAAAATTATCTGAAGAAAAATCTCCTCCTGTTTCTTTTTAACTATAACTAGCTAATGGGAACCTGTTAACTGTTGCTGGTCTGCGTGCTGTAACTCATCATGTGATCACTTGTGTGTGCGTGTGATCAACTGACCTGCAGGTTGTACACAGCTAATCTCTCATACTACTGGGGGGGGGTGCGCACATTCATGACTGTATCCTGAAGGACCTCTGTGATTCTGATTTTTTGAAAAACCTTGAAATACCTTTTTCATGGCTCCATGCCAGAGACAGCTGTCACATTCTTGTGAATACCTTGAGAGAATTTTTTTTTCAAACTTGGCATAAATGTACATTTGGACTCAAGGATGAACAGATAAGACTTTAGTGGTTAAAGGTCAAAGGTCAGGGTCACAGTGACCTCACTAAACACATTAAATGTGTTTAGTGAGGTCACTGTGACCCTGAGTTATGACCAAAAATGTTTTGGTCATAACTCAAGAATGTCAGTGTTGGCAGAACTCTGCAAATTTCCGCTGGTTACATCTGGCAGTTGACATTGCAGTAGGTGCTTCACCATATGTTGCCTAACAGGGATCTGCCCTCTACTGACTGCACTGATTTCAAGGAGAATCTGACCCAGTGGCCTGCATTAAGAATTACTTTACAGAAACAGCCAATCCTCTCGCTGATGGTCTCATTTGCTTATGTACGTCATATAGATGCATCACTATTAAATTGAGAGCGTTTCATAACCAGTTAAAAACTCCTTGTAGTGCTTTTATTAAGTGATTGTAAGCAAAACCCTGTGGTGAAAGGCAGGAAATTCAAATATACCTACGTGTATATGTACAAAAACAAGCAGGCTATAAATAAATATGAGTTTCTGGATCAGGGACAGGTATAATAAAACTTGTGGCAATAAAAATGTTCCAGCATTTTACAACCCTGCCTCTATCCCACTGATTGACTGACTGAAGTGCAAATGCCAATAGGGCCCGTCAGAAATATTTTGTGTGGCCCCCTACATAATATGAAATACATGTATTATATTTTAATCATTCATGGTATGTATATATAGACAGTGCTGACAGTGTGGTTGCACTGGGGCCCGCAGAGAGAGTAGGTCAGTCTCAATCTATAAGAAAATTATAGTATATGCTTATTTTACATAAATTATTTTTTAAAAAGCCCCCCTCAATTAAGCCAATCATTTCTTATTTTGTTCAGCATTTTTGTCATATACAGATATAGAAATGATTGCTTGGTAATCATAACTGGCAACTAGTGTGCATTAGGGCCCATCATAATAGCTACCTTATGCCACTGCTCCTATATTTAATGCACCTCTCGACTACTACATCAAGCTGTACCCTCTTAGCAAGCTGGAATGACAACTTGTAAAAAGCTTCTGGTTGCATGGCAACTTTAATGGTTAAATGTCATTATGACACCATGAGACCAAACATAAAACCTGCGACAAGTTCATGAATTCTACAATGGGGCCCTCAATCATACGCTGGCTGGCTCCCCAAATTGGCACTCAGTCATGAAAACTTTGAGAGCCGCTGCTCTATTCAAATCTCCGCCTTCTCAGTAGTGCTTTAACACTGCTAGTTTGGCACATTAAATGTGCATTTTTATTTTTCAGAGCTGATATTTTTTTGCTGTAGGCTGCTTCCTTGGATTTTTCCCGAAGGAAATGCATCTGATTCACTGACTGCTGGGATGCACCAAGATAAGTCATCTTTGTGTTCTACATACCGGCAGCAGTGAGACACA
>JAJHUR010086491.1:0-12981 GCA_027495735.1 Lutjanus campechanus
CCCCGCTCACTCTACTCTTCATCAAATTAGCCCATGTTTACATTCAGCCCCATAACCATTAGCTTTTATTTATAGGATCTCGTTAGAACTAAATACGTCAAACTGTGTGTGTGTGTACGTGTGCACGGGGGAAGGTATCAGTAGTTACATTGATGCTGCTATGGAAGAGTGCTGATATGACACAATTTTGGACTGCAGACAGACAGACAGAAAACACACACACACACACACACACACACACACACACACACACACTTTGGTTTGTGCATTCCCCTTGGCCTGTATGATAGGGGAATGTTAATGAGTGGAGCCAGCCTTCGAGCTGAGCTCTGTGCCATATGGACCTGCCACAGGAGTGGCACAAATCCTACTGACTAATTTAACTCGGGGGCAGACACGCTCACTCATACATACATACACACACATATGTGCATCTGACAAATGAGAGAGAGGGGGGGGGGGTTCTCATTGACTTTTGCATTAATGTAGGTTTGGTACCATTTGCTCGTATTGAAAAATATATAACCAACCTGGCAAAACATTAGTTTGCAACAAGAACTTGCATAAATATGAATGTGAATTGTATTGTGTGCCATAATTTTGATGCAGTTGTGCACACATGTACATAACCAACATCCTGGTTTTATAACAGCCTATAACGGTTTTATAACAGATTTATAACAGTCATTAAAGCTGCAACAATTAGTTGATTAATCTGTCAGTTGATCAAAAGAAAATTAATCCAAGTATTTTCATTTTTTAAGTAAATACGTCAAACGTGCTGGTTTCAGATTCTCAAATGAAAGGATTACTGCTTGTGTTTTGGACTGTTGGTTGGCCAAAGAAGCAATTTGAAGATGTCACTTTGGGCTCTGGGAAACTGTAATGAGCATTTTTCACTGCATTTGAGTATTTTTCACAGTTTTTGGATCTTTTGACTGAACAAAAAAATTTGGTTAATCATTAAAGTATTTGGCAGATTAATCGATAATAAAAAATAATCATCACTTGCAGTTAGGGCTGGGCAAAATGCCTTTTATATCGATATAATGTTGTAAGAATCAATATCATCTTAGATTTTGGACATCGTTATATCTTGACATGGCAGCCACATTACAGTAAAGTGAAGTTAAGTAATTTTCTGAACTTACCAGACTGTTCTGTTATCCTTTACCTACTTCGTCATTATATCCACATTGCTGATGATTATTAATCAAAAATCTGATTGTGGTAATATTTTGTAATTTTTGTTATACTTAATTATCCTTTGTTGGGTAGTTTAATCTCAGCAATGCATCATATTCTGTAAGATCATCTTGAACTATCTGAGAATTTATCTAAATGATACTTTAGAGAAAATGTGTATATTGAGATGTTATAGGATATAGTGGGATAATGGTAGTCTAGAAATTAGGGCTGCACATTTAATCACAGTTGCAATAAAATCGCAATATGGCCAAGTCGGAAAAAGGAAAAACGGCATTATGATGAGGTACTGTAGAGCTGCATAGATGACCTGGCCTAAAAATCTTGTTTTCCAGATGAAAGAATGTTTGTTCGGTGCAGACATCAATACATATCACATTATCACTTTTGTTTTTCAGTGGACATGAAAATTGTAATGCAAGACTAATCATTTCCACTAATCGGGTTGCATATTGCAATTGCAATTTAAGTTAAAAAAAAAAAGATCACAATATGGCTTTTATACCAAATCATGCAGCTCTACTAAAAATTTTGAGGTATTATTTATAAACCATATGGCCCACCCTAGTTGCAGCCCAAGTTAGAATAACTAATTTTCATGTGATTTGCTTTTGAAATTTTTAAATCAAAGCAAATCAGACATATCCCTGGGATGTAGAGACTATGTCCTCTTGGATAAATAATAGAAATTCTTGCAGAGCATTTGAATTTTTATGTCTACAGCTGTTTTTTTTAGTGCAACTCCTCCTCCTCCTCCTCCTCCTCCTCCTCCTCCTCCTCTTTCTTCTCCTTCCCAGTTTCTCTGTCAAAGACTTTAAGGCCTGGCAGGGGGCAGGTTTCCCCTAAGCGGAAGCCAAACTCACACGCTCCAAACGCTTGTTCACACTGACTCTTTGTGTGACACTCGCGCAGTGTGACATCCATAATGTGTTGGTGCCATTGTGATCTAACTCAGTGTAAAGATATGCTGTCAAGAGGGGCGTCAGTGTAGATCCCAAAATGTTGTTAATGTTTAAAAGTGGATGTGGGCAGAAGAGACATAATGTACAGTACCAGTGTCATGAACTGCACTGCCAGTAACTATTTTTACTTGACTTTTCTGTCTCGTGTTTGGTTGACTTGTATTTTGATATTCTTGACAGATTTGTCATACCATACTGTTAAATAGATATGTACATTACATGCACAAGATAAATAACGGTATTTGTCTTTACTCAAGGTTCTTGAAAATTCAAGAACTTAAAGCCAAGTCCAGTTGGCTACGATAGCTACAAGCGAATACCATGACCTGGATGACAGAGAATCTTCAGACTTACAGTATTTATCCCATGCAAGGAATTTCAGTGAACATTTTCTGTGTTAAATAACACAAATATTGTTGTTCTCATGAGACCACTGAAGATTGTCACATGTGAGTAATGTGTTTGCTCATTTAACAGACAATGAAGTGTAACCCATCCCATAAATCTTTAACTGACAACCTAAAACAGTTGACTTATTCCTACCTTCAGTTACAATGAGCCATATGCCTACAACATGACACTGATATGAGCCTGACACTACTTTCATTAAGTGGCTGTACAACTAGAAGGACGCTCGGTGAGCGCACTGTCCGCCAAGGCCGCTAGTCACAATACCACTCTTCTGTGATATGAAAATATTCAATTATAAATCTCATATTCAATCATAGTTATTCTCATGAAGATCAAAGTTGGAACGTTTTTCCTTCATATCTCTGGTGTAGTTTAGTGCAGACAATCCACATTTGGATATAAATAAGAGTTTGTGTAGTTAGTTTTAGATAAAAGTGTTGTTTGTGACGATGTACCGGTTGTTCCAGTTCCCCCGAGCGCTCTGGAACAACATCTGTAAGAAGTTTGAACAACTACATGTGTTGGCTACCCCAGAGGATTACTGGTGCTTGTGAATGTGGACTGTGATATGGAGTCATTGTATTGCTTCAGTTGGTGATGTTTTGTCGCTACTGTACCACCATCAACTGAATTTTAAGATTCATTCTTTATCCACTCTTTGATTGGGATCTGCTCCAAAGTTTAATGGGTTCTGTGATTGGACGATGTCCACCAAATTGGCATATGACGATGTCCACAGTGAAACATTGCGATGGATGATGATATCATTGCTGGGTATAAAATGGTCTTTGTCTGGGCACCACATATCCGTAATTTAGTTGTTTAATAAGAAAATAATAAACACGACATCTAGACGAAGTGCAATAAAAAGCAGCAACAGCTTCTTTTTGTTTTCTCTGAGCTCAAAAACTGAGCTTTGGCAACAACTCTATGGCAGCTCTGAGGGGACACACTATGTCACCTACAGACGGCTTTTAAATCATGATGTTACGATGACAGAGCACTCATAGTGCATGCGACGCAATTTTCTTGAAAATCGGTCCAGTGTTGTTTTTTTTTCTGTAATCCTGCTGACAAAGTAAACAGAGGAGGAGAAGTAAAGCCGGTTCTGCGGGTTATAGAGCGGGTTAATGTTCTGTTTTAGAAAGGCGTTGATGCAGATTTATGGCTGTTTTGGAGGCTGAAGTTTGTGGTGCTGCTGAAATGTAATGTTTTATACTGACAGGTGTTTCTATTGCTGTGTTCAACCCATTTATATCATCGAGGGTAGCCTAAATAATGGAAATACATCTTTGTATAAAATAGCACAGTCCAACAGCTCCACACATCATACAGTTGAATCAGCACCTCTCTAAAACAGTTTCAACATAAACTAAACATTATGACCTTCATGAAGGTTGCATTTATTGCAGGACTGTTTAGGTAGACTGCATAAGTTTTAACTAGGTGACCTAATAAACTGCCAACAGAGTCTGTGTGTGATATATAAAACATATGCTAAAATCCACTCAACGTCTCATAAATACAATGTACATAAAAGTAACTGCATAACATAAAACTTGGGAGAATATTCAGCCATCTTCACCTAAACCAATACACAGTAAAAACATCATTTCTATCACCAACCCATGACTGTAAACCCACACTTTTATTCAGAAGACTCATCAGCTGGCCCATGAGCCTTTAAGAATTTGATGGCGTGGGAGATAAAGGAATTTCTTACCCTGTTAGACTTGGCCTTTAGTAGTTTAAATCTCTGTCCAGAGGGCAGAAACTGAAACTCTTGATACGGACAATGGAGAGGGCTCTTCAAAAATGATTCGAGGCTTTTGAAATTGCTCTCTTGGAAGAAATGTGAGACATATCAGGCCGTTTAACACCGTTGACCTCACTGGCCACTCTTACTACACTGTTGAGCAATAAAAAAAAACAGAACTGTTGGGTTTTTTTTTCTTCAGTGTAATCGTGATTGGTCTGCTTAAGCTTTTGAAAAAATATGCAGTCAGTGATTTCATGGTGACAAATAACACACCTGAGTTTGTAATAAAAGTATTACTTACACTTAGTGGAGCATTTTCTCTCTAAAACACTTTAATTAAAGGATCCGAGTGCATTCATGAGGCACACTGTAGCAAACGGAGGAATCCACAGTTTAGTCAAATGAAACTGAGTGAAATACATAATGCTAATGCAATCAGCATAAGTAAAGTTTAAAGCTGATCATTAGGGACAGCCGCTGTTGCTGCTATTTGAAAACTGCTGAGCTCTAATCATGCATTCATCCTGATGTAACAGGTTACACAGAGCAGGGGAATACAGTGCAACATTTCTGCAAGTCAAATTTCTGAAAACTACAAAAATATGCAAAACTGTAAGAGAGGATTTGGCCCTTTGAGATTCCATAATTAATTCTAATTTTCTCATTTCTGTTTCATGTTGTCAGGATATTTTGTCACTTAATTAAACAGCAAGAATGCGTTTATCCTCCTGTAAAACTTTAAGATATAAAAGGGCGACTTGCTGCTGCTGCTGCACAATATCTCAACTCCTTTTTGGTAAGAGACCCCTTTCTTTAGGTTGGACAATTTCTTAAACCTCAAACATATAAAATATCAAAATTTGACCCTTCCAAAGTGTCTAGCAGGGAGGGACTGTGAGAATCTTAGATCTCAAGACTGCTCTTATGAGCTAGCTGGTGTTTGATTTAACCTGATGAGTTGTCTTTTAATCTCTGTGTTGCTTTGTTCATCCATAATAGTTTTCACAATGTACAGAGTTTAGGACATTTACAGTATGGACTCTTAGCTACACACACACACCCTAAACATAAGGGCCACTTTATTAGGTACACCTTTCAATACAGGTTAGGGCTCTCTTTGCCCCAGCAGAACAGCCTAAATTCTTCAAGGCAGGGCTTCAAGGTGCTGGAAACATTCCTTAAAGATTTCTGGTCCATGGTGACATGATCGCCTCACAGAGTTGCTGCAGATTTGGCAGCTGCACTTCCATGCTACAAATCTACACGTCAAAAGTGCTGTCTTGAGCACACTGAACTCAATGACATGTTGGTGGAACCAGCTTGAGTTGACGTGTGCTTTTTTTAGGCTTGGATACAGTCCTTTTGCGCTGGCTGCAGTCATGCTAGTGTTAGCTGTAGCTTCTGTGGACTGTCAGACTATCAAACATGGTACAGATTTGTGATATATTTTGTGTTTCCTCGGGTTAGTCATGTTGCTCTTGCCAGCTGTACATTTCACACTACAAATACTGGAGTGACTCTTGTCTGCATCCGTTTTGAAAAGTGTAACCACACTTACTCACTGTGGCTGTGACTCACTGTGACTTCAACTATCTGCGGGAGTAACTTTGCTCACTCTCTGTCCCTCTATACTCAAAGTCAGTGTTTCTCAAACTTTTTACGCCAAGAACCCACTCAGAAAATATTAGGCTCTCCAAGTATGAACATGATTATGTAGGAGGCTAATACTGAAACAAAAATATTACAGACGAAAGATTAAATTTATTTTAAATAACACTTCAGTGATCTCATAGTTTGAGTGCTTTTATTTTAAATATCGTATTATTTTGATTATTTGTGTTTTTAATTAATTTATTTCTTCTTTTTTCAGGAGATTCCTCAGTGCACCACTAGAGGGAGCTTTAGTACCACTAGTGGTACTAGTACCATAGTTTGAGAATCTAGGTTTTAAGTTATTCTCTAACCCAGATGTGCTCTGTATGAAAAGATGCTGAACTGATATTAAGGGACCTAATGCATGCCAAGAAAATACTGGATATAATATCGGATGAGGTGACATTTTTCCAATCTTTCTTCTGTTAATTTTTGTTTAGGGAGGCACCGATCCACCAGACTTTAACTGGCTTGTTCTTTTCGCGTGACCATCACATATCCGATTCTGTACTGGTCATACTCACACATGCTCCACGCAATGGTCACGTTATGCGTGCAGCAACACAGGTAGTAACGTCACAGCCACAACAGTGCAGGTCACAGCCGCACTCACTCAGACAAATGCTTGCGTGAAGGCAGCATTAGTGACAGATTCAGGTACAAAAATGTTTGAGTATTCTGTCAATTGTACTTCTTAAAAAGACTGAAAATTGGAATCGGCAGGTCAGACCCTTAAAAAATTGGAAATCAGTGCATCTGTAGTTTTGTGGAGCCTGTGCCCTTGTAGCCTCAGTTTCCTGCTCTAAGTTGAAAAGAGTGGAATTTGTTGTGGCCTTCTGATCGCCTGGTTATTGGAGTTACTGTCACATTTTTGTCAGCTTGAATCAGTCTGGCCGTTTTCCTCTGAACTCTGTCATTAACACAGCGTTTTCACCCACAGAACTGCCGCTCTCTGGATGTTTTTGTTTTTCGCTCCATTCTTTGTAAACTCAAGAGAATGCAGTGCACGAAAATAATGACATACTCAAATCCCCCGTCTGGCACCAACAATCATCCTGGGGTCAAAGTCACTTCGGTCACATTTCTTCCTGATTCTCATGTTTGGTCTGAACGACAACTGAACAGCATGCTTTTATGCATCGGGTTACTGCACCAAATAATAAAGTGGCCAGTGAGTGTAAAATAAATATTGTGCCTTCACATACAAGACGGTTTAGTGGTTTAGCGCTCAATACGGTTACTATACCAGAAAAACAGCAGACTGATGAATGAATTTATTCATGTACAGTATGGTGTTCGTGATCTTGTGGTACCTCAGAACATGGTGTCACGTTAAAGTTGATTAAAGTGATTCTATTCACTACAGCCATGTATACTTCTTACCCCAAACCGTGACAGTACACTTATTTTACCAATGATCTGACCGTGACAGAAGATGTAAAAACCTGCATTCCTTGATTCACAGGCATCGTCCTCGCTCTGACTCTAAACATGACACATGCTTCGCCTTTGTTACATCTGCTTCACTTATTTACAAGAGCCTCCTTCACTGCAGCTTCTACCTGATTTGATTTTCCTCTGTGTCTACACACCCTGGAGGGTCTTTATATCTGAGTTTATTCCCACTGGTGAATTGTTTGCAGTCCTCCCAGCGTGTTAGCTATTGTGTGCTGTGTATATTGTATTGCTATGCAGCACTGCCGCAGCAGGGAGAGTCCCCAGGAGTGCAACCATACTGCCAAGTCAGGCTGAGTTGCCCTCTCTCTTTGCTATATGATATGTGTTTCTGTAGGGAGCTACATTTGGTGACTGTAAAAAAATATATGAACAATATTAATATCATATCTCACAGAGAAGACACTTGTGCTATCTTATAACTTCATTCACTTTGTTCTCTTCTGGTTTTTCATAAAGTTCTAGCAAGTTTTTTGCCCCCCATCCTGACCCCAGTCTTTAAATATTGGCTATCTGCTGATACCGAGTCCAATTTGTTACATCTGTTTACTTAAAGCAACTATAAACACAAAAATGCATGATGGAGTTTGTTTGTATAATCAACCAACGGAGGATTATATCTTGAATCTGCATCTCTCCTTGGCTTCATGGAGCTTTATAGGGAGTTTCAGCTCATTGTGTAGCTGTCAGGTCTGTAACTTTACTGTCTTGGTTCACTTTCACTGCTCTAATTATTCTAAAACCCAAATAGTCCCATTGGACTGAAAACCCATTTGTATGATAGCCCATTAACCTGAAAACAAACAAGAAGGCCCATTGCTCCAAAAATGCACACTGTTCCTGCAGATGTTAATTCCCTAGTTGTTAGTCTCCTACTATATCCTCAAGCCAGAAAGATTATTAGGGGTGTACCTCCTGCAGACTCAGCATCATGAACAGGGCTGCCAGTCACTGAACCAACCACTGCTGGGAGTTGGGGCCTCGGAGCATTGGACCATTGGAACAATGGGTAGTCTCACTCATAATAAGGCAGATATGCAAATAAAATCATAAGACTTTTGAACAAGTCCAACTGCTTTCGATTTAATCTTTCCTGAGATAGCAAATAAAATCACTTTGTGATTATTTTGACATTACAGATATTACATTTGGCATATGAGTTGCAGATTTAGTGAAAACTAATTTTTCTATTTAATTTTTGCTGAAAACATAAAAATGATGATGCGGTTTTTACTGTGGTCTATATGTTTCCTTATTTCTGGAGAATATGATTTGTAGGCTGAGGCATCTCTGTAGCACCACAGCGTACAATGTAATGGACACATTTTACACTTATTATAAAATGCAGCGGTTTGTATATTGCACTTGGCAATATTGCGATTTCGATAATATTTTGATTAGAGATGCTACAAAAAGCAATACTTTGGTACAAAGTTGATGCCAAAGTTTTGAAAATGTGATGGTTATACATGACAGACGGTACCAGAGGTATTTGGGGATGCGGTTCTTCCAGATCTGACGAGACGACATATACACCTACACGTGGAACAATAACAACTACATGTATAAGATAGTGACATGTGCAGCTGCAGCCACAGGTCCACTTTGACTTGTCGAAAAGAAAAACAGTAACAGTAGACAACTGTGTGTTTGAGGCGGATCCTGTGATCAAGCATTCTCCTTATTATCCTGAGATACATGTCACCATTAGTTCTGTCTGAGACAGCTGCCCTGCTGTGTTGACAGTTATGTACCACAACGTTTGCAATGGGTAAAGTCTAAAGGCTAATGTAATGTAAGCACAGCTCCAAGGCTACTGTCCTGTCGTCTGTCATCACAATAACAAAATTTCTTAATGTTAAAACGTTAAATTAACATTGTGTTTTGTCTCTTACAATGTCAGTTAACTTTAAACAATTTCTGCACTTGGAGTTCAACTTATATTCAAAATTCAGCAGCAGAAATCACTGCACTTATGTATTAACAGGCATAATATATTTTTTGGCAAAGAAAAATAATGGCTGAAATTTATTCTTGTTTTAATTTTTTCCCATGGGTATTGACAGTCAAAATTAGGGATGCCATGATACCAAAAATGTTGTAGTTGATACCAGTACCAGTAGTTGCTCAACCACAAACAGCAGACAGACACAGTGAACATAGTGGACTAAAGAACCAGATATTTCCTTAAGGTGGTGGTGGAGACAAAAAACAAAGCTAAAAGAATGAATTTTAGCTTAAAAATTACTTCAGCAGGTCGCTGTGGTGGCTTGCTTGGTTGAGCGTGTGCTCCATGTGCAGTGTTGTTGCTGTGGCCTGAGTTTGATTCCAGCATGTGTCCCTTTGCTGCATGTCATCCTCTGTCTCTCTCCCCCGTTTTACTGTCTGTCTTCAGCTGCTGCTCTCTGATAAAGGCAAGAAAAAGTTCCAAAATAATATATAAAAAGACTCCAGCGATTATTGCTGCACATTTATTTTCTGCCCATCACCTGATTAATTGACTAATCATTTCGGCTTTCCACTCAATAAATAATTATGTCTATGAAAGCTGCTGTTTATGAATGCAATGGCACATATTTCTTAGATAATTTTTTCAAAAGTTTGTTTGTCAAAGAGCAAAACTGTTCTTTGACAGCTATTGTATAAGTGAAAGACAGGAGAGAGATAGTCGATGAGCGCAGGCGTTTCAGTCAAAATTAGATAAGGAAAAATGAGAGAAGTCAGAGAAGTAGAAAATTGAAATTAGAGATAAAGAGAATCAAGGGAGGGGGCAGGTTTTGAAGTGAAGACAAATTGACTGGGAGAGATGCACTGGCACACAACGTAAGAAACAAGAGGACAGACACACAGAGAGAGAGGATGGAGGGAGTAAGATGATGTTCTCTCTGGCTGTCACACAACCTGGCAGTGTTGCTCGGTCACAGGCAGAGGCTGTGCACCCATAATTCAGTCTGATTTAGGGCTGCGATAGAGCGCTCAGGGATAATAAGCAGTATAATTTGCAGGAAGGTGTGACCAGACTGGATAAGGAGGATACTTGTGTTTGTAGCACGTCCCGTCCTCTCCTCATTCTCTTTCCCAATTCAGAGTCAGTTCAGTTCACTTCTGTTGCATTCAGCTCTGTGCAGTTCATTTCACTTTTTAATGAGCATTTAACAGCAGTTCAGTTGAGTTCAAATCAGTTAATTTTAGTTCAGTTCATTTCAGTTCAGGTAAGCCCAGCTCAGTTCTCCTCAGTTCAGTTTAGTTCAGCTCAGGACAGCTGAGGTGTTTAAGATGCTGGATACAAAAAAAGCACTCGGTCCACAATAGTCAGATATTAAAAACATAAAACTGGCTGTGCAGGTAATGAAAGAGAAAAAGAGACATGGACTGATGCATACGGTTTATTTTTAAGTAATCCTACCAATCCCCAGAGCAGCAATATTAAAGGCTTTTATTACAGGAAATACCAGAAGTATTTCTTTTCTTATTTGTATTGATTCGGGAGGTGTGAGATAACAATGGCTTGTGTCTCACTACTGCATTGGTTTTAATTTAAAGTCTGCTAAGTCGCTCCTTCAAATAACGATTGTCCAATCCTAACGTGGCAAGCGTAACTAGGCACAGCAGGCCCATTAAGCTTGGGTTTGTTTTTTTTTTAACATGGCTGTATGCAGCTCTAAGTCCAGTACTTGTATTTAAAGAGTTCGGTGTCTGCTTTTGCCTTTCCAAAATCAAAAACACAAGAGAAAAACTGTAAGGAACGGATTAACACTGTGTTCTTATGCTCTTATTTAAGTGGTAATTATTAGCATGTCTGACTAACTAGTAAGATCCAGGAACATATCATCAACAAGTTTGTGGGGTTACATTAAAAACCCTGTTCATGACTGACACATCCACGGTGGAGTATCTCTGCACTGTGTGGTTCTGCATGAGTGTAGGGTAAAGTTAGCGGCATTGTTCTGATCTTTATTGGGATTGGGGAAGTTTACACTCCAGCAACCGCAGACAAACCTAAGATAGCGTTAAGTTTGTCAAACACATCGATTGATCCTCTTCCTAAGAGCTTTTTCTCTTGTTTAAAAACACAAACAAGTATGTAAGGTAAACAGCCAAACTGTTGTTTTAGACCTCAATAACAGATTGATTCATTTTTTCCCCTTCATATATAACACTTGAACTAACAAGCTTAACACTGCAATAAAAGGACAGTGCTGATTTCCATTCCTTCTGCATGGATCATCAACTTGTGGGGATGACTTTTTGCTGGACATGCAGCTTCAGCTTCAGTCTTCAGTCCTTTAGAATAACCTCATGTAGCCATCAAGTTCATGTGTAACAGGATGTTTGTGTTGAAACAAGTCTGGAATCATTAAAAGTCAGACAGACTAGTGTTGTCATGATACCATAATAATGACTTTGATATCAATACCAAGTCCAGTATCACTATACTCAATACCGAATCCATACTTGAGACTGAAACATACTGTTTTGATATTGGGATACCTAATAGAAACAGAATGTCTGCTGCAAAACCATGTGACCCACAGAGTGTGCAATATATATTTACAATGAAATTTTATCTATTTCATTTAATATCATACATATGAGGACAAATTGCTAATCTATGGTTGTATTTATTGGTTCAAATGTTACTATATAATGTATTACAGCCTGCCCTGCACAATGCCTGTGTATTATTCTATGAACAGTTAAGAAACAACAAATCATGAATTTACCAAACATGCCATTTCTACTTAAATGCTACTCCAGGGGTGTTATGTTCTAATTCGCTAATGTTAGCGAATCTGCTAACAACGTCAATACAGCTGACAGAGTCACCTGTCGCTGGCTAGAAATGAGAAGCCTGCTTTTGTACATCTGTATGAAATCAAAGACCCAGTGTTTCAAAAATAACTGAGAAGTTAAATCTGCCTCTCTCTTTGTAAACTGTATATCTGTTATGCAAGAATGGAAAGCTCGATGAGCACAGCAACAGTAACTAATATAGGGCTTAGCAAATAGTTAATTGGTCTGAACTAAAAGTCACATCAGGTATCAGTTTATAGTTGAGGGACACTGTGATTTAGTTTTTAATATTGTTTCATAATTTCCATTCCAGTCAAATCTGAAGCCAGTGACTGACATTAGATTTTCTCACCAGTCCTCTTGGGCTGCTGTATTTGCAGTACAAACATAATGAAAATCCTCAGTGTGCATTGACATCTTCAGGTGAATTTTCAGGTGAATTCTGACCATATACACACTCATTTGATTATTTTGGGTGCAGAGAGGAAGAATCTCAAATAACTCGGCTGTGCTTCCTGAAACATATTTTTGAGTACTTTCCCCTTCGCATTTCGTACCTCCATTTGTACACGTTCTGCCCTCTGAATCGTCCACACATCCCAAATTAATTTGTTGACGCATTCTTCAAATACCCCACCACCCCACCCCCAACTCATGTGATAAACTTCCCTTGGCATGGCCTGACTGACTATCAGCACTTGCCACAGTAATTGCCGCTCGTTCAAGGATGGGACACAGCAA